>JAUCMX010000015.1:6335563-6515563 GCA_033459395.1 Hemibagrus guttatus
TTGGAATTACAGACCAGGAAATAAAATCATTTCTCTAGCTTCATGTTTCTGAGTTTCTAAAACAACAACAATATATATCTACTATAGAATTTTCCAGAATCTGAAGAACTATTTCAGGAACCAGAGAAAAGTTTAGTTGCTGTAGCTCCAGAAACCATTTAGTTCCTGTTCCATAGTAGCTACTTGTTTGCAGACATAGACATATATACACTATATTGCCAAAAGTTTTGGGACACCCCTCCAAATCATTGAATTCAGGTGTTGTTTCTCAGGGGTTGGGCTTTGACCCCTTAGTTCCAGTGAAAGGAACTCTTAATGCTTCAGCATGCCAAGACACTTTGGACAATTTCATGCTCCCAACTTTTGTGGGAACAGTTCCTGTTCCAACAGGTCCATAAAGGCATGGATGAGCGAGTCCTGACTGCAACCCGATAGAACACCTTTGGGATGAATTAAAGTGGAGACCTTGAGCCGGGCCTCCTTATCCAACATCAGTGCCTGACCTCACAAATGTGTTTCTAGAGGAATGGTCAAAAATTCCCATAAACACACTCCTAATCCTTGTGGAAACCCTTCCCAGAAGAGTTGAAGCTGTTATAGCTACAAAGGGCGCCCCAACTCCATATTAAATTCATGTGCATGTAAAGGCAGACGTCACAGTTTTGGCCTGGCTTGTTCCTAGTTATCTGTTTAAGGCATATTTGTTGTTAAAAAAAATTTCGTAGGGGCACAGACTAAATGGTCAGAAACACCTAAACAGATCTAGATATTTGTAATGTTATTATATACACGGTATATTTGAGGTTTTATCCATCTGTGCTATATTCAAATTTATTAGAGGTGTTTGTAAAAGACTGGATTTTAATCAGAACTCTGACAGTGTGCCTTGCTATTGCTTTGCAGTGTCTAACTTTATGTAATTATGCAGTTCAAGCTTTATTGAAGTTTTACTTTCCTCTCTTTCTGTTTGTCGCTTCCCTTTGTTTTTGTTTGAAAGTACATGAAAGGTGATTAGATGAACAAAGCGAAATACCACACAGATGACAGTGGGAACATGGCTTTTTCCAACTGATATGAGCACTGACCATTTAATTAGGAAATGACATTCAATGGCTAAAAAGAAACATTCCATTTAAGTTTGTGTTGTGAAATTTCAGACTCTGGTTTTGAAGTAACACTGGGACACTGATTTTGAAAAGTGCTCACTGAATACAATCATTCATGACCCATGAAATGCTGAAGTGAGCAGTCTCGGATGATCGGATCGAAAGTGGACAGTGCTAAGAACAGGTCTGAATAGGACCTGAGAGATTGGATCAAAAAACGCATTCGACTCCATTTGTGATCTGATCATCCGAGACGGATGCTATTATCAAGTCTGAATAGGGCCAGTGTGTCAGATTTAACTCAGAAATGAGCACTTTTCCAAAGAAAGAGGGAGTTAAAAAGAGAACATAGGTAGAAAGACAGGGAAGAGAAAAGGCATGTCTGTGTTCATGTTTTCATCACAGCTTGCCACGTCTGCTACCTTTCCTGCAAGCCCACATGCATAAATTTGTGAAACTTGAATCACAGGCACTTAGTAGGAGGCCTATCTCCTCTTTGCTGTGTAGGAGGTTCTGGTCTGAAGTCTGTTATTAACACACCCGCATTACCACCTCCTACAGAAATGCAATAGAGCTGTAGTGTCATCACACACTGAATCAGCGTCCTTTCCTTCCTATCAAGGAAGAGCAAATCTGAGTCCACCCAAACCATCCTTATGCAACAGGGAGATAACATCACATAAGAAAACATCACACATTTCTAATTATAAAATGCATCATCAGTAACAAGTCATTTGTTGTTTATGCAAAGCCACTGCAACCCCCTTCCTGTCTCTAGCTCCATTTCAAAGGAACATGAGGATCACCCAACTCAAAATTCAGCAATCAGATTCTACAGGCTTTGGAGAGAAAGAGCGCAGGATAATGGGATAATGGAAATGAATGACTCCAGCAGCCCCTCCCCCGTATCTGATGGCATATTTTGTGAGAAGAATAGACTCCATGTGGAGTAATGTAGAGGGGGTTTGAGAGGAGGTCATCCCTACCCCCCAGCTCGAGTGGAGGTCAATGTTTCCCTCCAGCTCTTCATTCCTCCTCATAGTAGCACTACACTCCAGCTGCAACCTCAGATCAATACGGACCTTAACCAAAAATAGCGACTCTTCAGTACCCTTCTCTAAATGTTCCCTTACATCCTGTACACAGTTGCTTCACATTAAACTGCACTGAAATAAACGGATTAGCAACAGCCCTGGATATGAATCATTCAGACAGGTTTCTCAGCAGCCGGGGGAAAGCCGCAAACTCACAGTTATTATCATCCTCCTCTTTTTTCGGCTGAAAGAGCCAGCTTGCAGTGATGTGCACGTATGGAGAGAAGTGATGAAATGAGAAAGGATGCAGAGAAAAACAGTCTAAACAGACAGAGGAAGAATTGCTGTGAGGGAAGATGAAGACGAGGATGGAACTGCATATTCCCACTTCTACTTCAGTTCCAGTTAGTTGAGTGCTTAGTCTTTCGTTTTGGGCTGCTTCGCTTAAGGCCCGGGGCAATGAGTGGGGTTAGAGAACTCCCTGAAGCCCACTGGTAGAGAAAAAAAGAGAACAGGGGAAGACAGACAGAGATAGAGAGAGAGAGAGAGAGAGAGAGACAGAGACAGGGTGTTCTATTGTTCTCTCAGCTGGAGCCTGTAACTCAGTGTCTCTACTCAACCCGGCACTTTCAGTGAGAGCTGAACCCAATCAGGAAATGCGAGGCTGTTTGTTATTGTGCTGAGTCATTAAAGAACACACATACACACTGTCTCTTAGCCAATCATACGACCAGCCATGTAGATTTACTAAGAGGCAAAGCTAATCTGCTTTCCTTTGTTGGGGTTCATTTAGACAGCAGTAATCCAGTTCTGAAAACCAGTTCAGTTGTTGATGAAATGAAAAAATATGCATTCATTACAATGTTATTACCCCCAGAAAATTGGAACTTCAACAAAGATTGTTTTCTATAATTTTTTGCTGAATTGCACATTAAAGCAATGATTAGAATCACCCTTTCTTGCACAGCATCCACATTCAGTGCTGTCATATGAAAATATAACTCAGAAGAAATCACCTGTAAATCACCTGAAAACCCATTTAATTTTTACAATAGAAAAAATAATAAAGAAATCTGTAAACATGCAATGTCAAGTTAGCTAAAGAATCTGGGCAGATTAAAAAAAATGATTGAGGCATGAACGAGTTAATGATATATATAAATTAGGGAGAGGATTGACTTTCCAAACCCCCCAAACATTATATGCTTTGTTTAGCCTAGTTTTCTGCATGGAAGATCCCCAAAAGAGGTACACACCAACTGCTCCTGCTACAATCCCCCCCAAACAACATTTATCATTTCACCTCTTCTCTTTCACCACACACACACACGCATACACACACCCTCAGAGCTCACAGGTATCAGGTTTTAATGGCTTCTCTTCTAATGTCTTCCCTCCGTGCAGTGTTTGTGACAGCACTGCTTCTTTTGTTCCATAAAATCCAAATAGGGTGCAGCTACCCTTTAGTCAAACCTGCCCCAACAGGAGCAAACAAGTTGTTTCTCTCCTGGCCTCTCCCTCTCTCAGTCAACTGCTTTAACTGAAGAAAAGTGCTAATATAAAAGGAGTGTGTTCATAGAGTTTGGGGGAAAACACAGTAGGTGAAAGCCAAACAGGTCTAAAAGTGTTTATTTTTGTATTTAACCTTGTTGACAGGATTAACATGAAAATAACAGAACACCCACAAAGCTGATCTTATCTATGCTGTATGTACACATCACTGGCCTTCTCTGCCATCTCAAACAACATTGGTGGGAAAACTCACATTAAAGTTTTGCTCTTTTACTGTTAGGCCAAAACATCTCGCAGTAAGCACTGCAGTAAGTGTATGATGGTGCACTGTGATAAAGCAATGTGAAACAGGTAAAAAATGTGAAGCTCTACTGGTATGGGTAACAATGTCAGAGGAAAAGGTGTGGCAGGTCCCTTGTGATATGTTGCACATTTTTTAAAAGAAGGACTGCTTCAGTGTCTTTTTATTAACCATGCTTTCTGATAATACAGTGAAACTGTGATATCAGAAAACTATTATTAGGGAGCAAATGATGTTTTCACATTTAAATCTCTGCTACACCTAGAGCCTTCATGTCAGGTCTCCACTTCCCACATTCATCATCAGATTCCCAGGTTGGGGGAAAAAAGACATAGAGTGGGGAGGAGTAAGGAGAGTCATTGTTCTTCGCAAAGCTTAGTGTATGGATGAGAGCTAAAATCCCAAAGCTGACAAGACAAGAGGGGGCTGAGGAAGGCTATTCGAGCCATAGAGAGAGAGAGAGAGACAGAGAGAGAGAGAGAGAGAGAGAGAGAGAGAGAGATATTTCAGTATCTTGGCTTGTTCACAAGAAGCTTATCAGCGGTGGTTCTGATAAATTTACGTTTTCATTTTCCCTTTTTAAGCCTCATTGCCTGGTAACAGACATGTATGACACAATGCAACCACAACATTTCAATCTTGAATCAAAAGGAATTGAGTGAGATGGTAAGTGTGTGTAAGACCAGCTTATGTAGATAACATCCCAGCTTAGAGAGGCAGAGAAGGAATCTCAGTGGAGTAAAAACCACACATGCAAAAGAGGAATCCCAGTGGAGTAAAAACTGCACATGCAATACTGATGTATACACACAGAATTCCCCAGTCTTACACCGTTTCATTTAAGCTTAAATAAACACTGCGGGTTCAGCTGAGTGTATATAGCACAAGAAGTACCACAATAGTTTCTACATTACTTAGTACTCTATGTCTTCACATGTACTGCTTCAAAGCCATGTCTGCATTGTCTCTCATTGACCTCTTAATTAATATCTGATGTCCTGAATAGCGACCATCGGCAGCAAATCTCAGCAGGATTAATATAAATTACTGCCTCACATCCTGAGCTGAGGTTACTATGTGTGGGGATTTTTACATGTGTATGTGTGTTTCCTCTGAGTTCTCCAGTTTCCTCCCACCACCCGAAAACATGCAGATGAGCAAAATGGCTATGCTAATTATGTGTAAATGAGTGTGTGAATGTGTGTGTGCATGCCCTGTGAGTGACTGGCGCCCCTTTCTGTATGTATTGTGGCTTTGTGGTGCCTGATCCACAGACCTGACAAAGTGAGAAAATAACTGGATGGATGGATCATTATTTCCTGTCAGTTGTTAGCAATATACTGTATATGTGCATTAGCCAAATATGGTATATACTGTATAATGTACTTGCCCTGATTAGTCACGTTAAATTCCTGTGTACTATAAACATTCAGTATGAGAAGCATTTTTAAACTAAATTCTACCTTATTCCCAAAGTCACAGAACTCAGCACTGTAGCCTGGCCTTAGGTAGGTATAGTATCTCTGATTTATATTCTCTTTCAAGGTTTAGGGTTTAACTGCAGGCAGTTTAAAGTCAGACTTGTCAGTTCATCTCTCCAGTCATGGGCTTACCTGAGATTAAACTGTACCGTTTCCTGCTCCCCCAGATCTCATACTAATGACAGGCAATAAGCTCAACTCAAGGATCTCTTCTATCATTCCAGGGCATAACTATCATAACAGGGCACCACACACACACACACACACACACACAAACGTCATTAAAACCTATAGGCAAATTATATTAGCCAGTCAACCTACTGGGATGACTCATGCTCAAAATCAAACCAAGGGCCCTCAGAGATGTGAGGAAGAAACACTATCACGCTTAGTTAGGTTAGCCAATACATTACATATAGAACAATACATTAGAATGTACAATGTTTAGGTAGATAGATAGATAGATAGATAGATAGATAGATAGATAGATAGATAGATAGATAGATAGATAGATAGATAGATAGATAGATAGACCCATCCATACATTTTCTTATCCTACACAGATATAATAAACAGAAATATTGCTTAGCCTACACAGGTTTGCTGGGAACCTGGAGCCTCGGGACTCAGGGCACAAGCCACACACTACAGACAATTTATAGATACCAATCATCCTCTGCAAGCTCTGCACATGCACAATGGAGGCAGGAATAGAACCACCAACCCTGGAAATGCGAGGCAAAACTGCTAAGTCCCCATGCCACCCTTCAAATCAAAATGGTAGACACAAATTTAATGTAAATACAGGGTTACAGGCTTACAATACATAGCAGAGTACTTAATCACATTTCTTAATATGGCTGTAGTAATCATGTCAAATTCCATTGTTAGGGTTAAATTGGTAGACAGTAAACTTTGAATGATCTGCATGTTCATTTTACTTGTGATTATTCTCTGCTGCATGTCACTGCAAAGCTTCATTATGTTTTCTGTCACTGACTGTGTTTAATGGCTTGATTTCTTTCAGTGGCTGACTTGTGTATAGCTGCCTTGAAAGCTCTGAATATACATGTTTGAAAAATTCACGTCTACATCCTCTACACATACACACCCACACCCACACCCATGATGGTTAAGTAGGTAGAGATGATGTAAGAATGGGGCTAATTTCTGTCCTCTGTTTTAGAGAGCAGAGGGGAGCGTACAGTGATGGAGTGATGACATGCAGGAGAAGAGGAGAAGAAGAGGGTTGGGGGGTATTTTGGGGGCGCACAGATGGGCCCTTCGGCTGTTCAGAGAGAAGGAGTTTGGCTAAGGGAACTAATCATTAACACTCTCTTACTGACACGCCTGAACAAAGCCCTGCAGCCTGACACACACACACACACACACACACACACACACACACACACACACACACACACACACACAAAGATGCACAATCAAACAGGGAGACACAGGCTGAGACTCTGAAGCTGTCTGACTGGTTTAATAAATGAATGAATGAAACAGCACTAAGATTCTAGTTAACACATTTTCAGCATTTGACATCTTTTTTTATTATTCCAATAACAAGCCTCGTTGCCTAGTAAGGCAGCATGTCTGACACACACTGACTACCAGCACAAGCTTTGCTAAATGTTACAGGAGAAACTGTGGCGAGATCCTGGTTTTCAGCAGAGCGGTTGAGACCATGAGTGGGAAAGATGCAGACACAGCGGCTTAATCACCTGCTATTATGAGTGTTTACTCAGCACACTGCAGCTCCCTGAATAGAAACGGAATTAGCAGGCGGAAAGAAGGCTAGCTTTTTTTTTTAAGTTTTACTGCAGGTTTGCAGCTTGTGTAGGCAGTCATGTAATGACATCAGTAATGCTTTCTTGTATCAAACATGAAAAAGCAACAGCACAGTAGGGTGATCAAGAAATATATGATCAACAGAAAGCTACTAACTGTATCCATGCTTTCTCTCATTTTAAACATGTTAAATTGTTAGTCTAATTCTATGTTTTTGTTAATAGTCTTCCTTTATTAATTAGTCTTCCTAAAGCAGCTCCTCAACAGCTGCTTCACTTTTAGCAGACAAACATGTAGCTACTCGGTAAAGCAAGCTGTTGTTAAAGAATGATGCTTCACCAGAAAAGTTCAGAATTAGCACAAGCCAACTTTTTTTTTTCAGAATCATAAATGGTTTTTTGGTATTTGTAAGATATCCATCAAATAACATGTTGGGTAAACAGAAGGTACTGAATGTTTTGATTGCTGTTCAAACTAAATGGTGGCAAACGGGTTTTTAGTGACTATTGTTCATGTGTTGCTGAGACGTCATTTGAGGATGATGTTTTTTTTCCCTTTAAAGTCTGTTTAGTTCAGATACAATATACTATGCAAGTGCTGAAATACTGACTTATTAGCGGATAAAAAAGAAACGTACTACCTACCTAAACCTACTAAAAATATGCTATTTGGTAGTTCAGACTACATTAAGAAATGTAGGCTCATTCAGACCTTTTGGTTTCAGCATCACAAAAAATTACTCTACTTATGCTGGGAAATTGCAGAAAGTATGACCTTATATAACAATCAGTTATTGGCATGGATGTTATCTTATTTGTCGGTAACATAAACAAACAAAGAACTATGTTATTCATGACAAGCAAAGTTCAATCATTCATCATTCAATCATCTTCAGCAACTGCTTTATCCTGCGGGATCGCCTCCAGGACCACTGGGTGTGAGGTGGGAATATAAACTGGATAGGATGGCATTTCATGCACATCACACATTCACACCTTGGCTTAATTTTAGTGTAGCTTAAAGTCAGAGGAAATCAACACTGACTCCAGAGACTCAAAAAACTCAGGATCAAACTCAAGGTTTTGGCGCTGTGAGCCATGAGAAGACTCAAAGTGAATGAGAAGTTCAGTGCCCCGATCAATGCCTTCAAATGATGAAATTCCTTAATATATAACAACTGTGCAAGTTATTTTAATAAAATATTCATCTCTGTCTTTTTCTACCTGATTGTAACCTGTGAGCACATGCAATGTAAGAGCTGATCCTCTTTTAGAATTCAGCTAGTTTTTAAAGGACGCTTAGCCAACGCTGTAGTACACACACTGTAGTAGCTTCAGAACTGCTAGGCTCTCGTGCACAGGACAGGTACGACAGAAAGAGAGCGCGGGGGAGATGTTCACATGGACACACCTAACACACCTGAGGGTAGTTCTTAGATATTCCCACAGCTGATGGGTCGGTGTTCATGCAAGCCCTGGCAAGACCAGACAAGATGGCAGATGGGTGGGGGGGCAGGGGGATTTGTTTTGGGGTTAGAGGGACAATTTTAAAGAGGAGGAATGAGGGTTCTCCCGTCCTGCCGCACCTGGGTCAACATGCACTGTCTGCAAACAAAGTGTGTGTAGAAAAGAAGAAAGGAGGGGAAAAGGCGGAGAGGGAGGTGTAAGACTGCAGCTTTTGTTTTGGCCCTGGAGAAGATCAGAATGTCACACACAAACAATGAACACACACACACACACACACACACACCAAATGCTCTTAGAGATGGTCAAATGCTCAGATAGTTATAGAGAGTTCAAAACATAGAAGAGTAACTTTTGTGTACAACATTGTCTCTATAATTAAGCTCACATCCAGGCTGTCATTGTTAAAAGAGCATGCAACCTTTTCTGCTATTGTTGGATGGTGTTTTTGTGACCCACACTTGTAAACATCACCTGTTAAGCAGTCACTCACTCTGGTTTTTGCTTTTGTGCAAATTTTGTATTAAGAGCTGAAATTATGTTTGAATCACAATAGACTCATCCAAATATTCTCATTCGTTGGAGAGGAGACAATAACCTGGGTTATCTGTTTATCTGTGTGTGTGTGTGTGTGTGTGTGTGTTTGAGTACAACCCTGTCTACAGTATTATATTTGTACTATTGCTGATATATAAACATCGCCAGTGACATGTAAATATAGAATTACTTACACCATTATTGAAACCACTAGCTTACTCCAAACCCCATTACATCACACTCTCATATCTATATAAAACCATGAATTCCACACATCACTGAGCACATACACACCACTCCCACTCCTTACCTCTGAGCTGTGATCTCCCACAGTAGGCACTGAGGCCAAGCATGTGTCAGCCACAAACACACAATTCACACACTGTTGCTTTTCATAAACAAATTAAACACCAAAACCTATTTTCACTCATGAGTAATTCTGCCCTTTTTGTCAACTGGTAAATGTGTTCAGCTAACAGAGAACATTAAAAGAAAGTTAATAAGTTATTCAACAGATTCCGAGAAGGTTTGGCTGTAAAGTAACAGAAATAACGCTCCTGAAATGTGCTGTGAGAGTGTAATAGGAATAGTTTACTGCATAATGTTCTTAGAATGTTCCTCATACAACATTGGGGGAAAAAGATATAATGTTGAAGAAAGAAATAAACAGCTAGCAGAGAATGTTATCAAAACATTCAATAAATATTGGCAGTTTATATGAAGGCGCTAACGTTCCTGTAACGTTCTCTAAGCCAATTATATAATATCACATTGGAATTTCATTAAAATGTTATAAGAAGCATATTATATAATAAATATTTTATATAAAATGCAGAACCATGTAAGTAAAGGCCAAAGCATTAGATTCAGAAAAACTCTTTCTGCTAATGTTATAACTGCTAAACATGTCTCTTTCGAGGTTAATTATCCTGCATTAGATTTTCATAATAATTTGCATTTGCAAGACAAAGAGAGCAAACTTGAACTTTGCAGTTTGTATAAAAAGTATATCCGACTGGCTGAAAAGGAGAAGTCCGCTTCAGATTCTGAAGCATGGGCCTTTGTGGCTTTCATGACTTCCTGCCTCTTGCCTCAGGAAGCAAAATGGCGATTTTGTTGAAATGTGTGATCAGGTAGCCTGACTGCAAGCCACATGTGTGACAGACACACTGCAGTCCAAGTGCTGTGGGGGGGGGGGGGGTTGTGTCAAGTTCCAGTGCAAGAACACACAAAGGATCTCCTCGGTCAGCAGGTTCCAGCCCAAAGGGGGAAGATATAGAAAAAAAGCAGTGCAGGAGAACAAACAATAGGACTGCCTCAAAACATGTAGGCTGAGAAGTCAAGCAGGCTGCCATCTTGGAGTTTTCCATCAAATGATCTGATCTCTTCCACAGGTTACTGAAATAAATGTGCACAAATGAAGCTGCTTGATCACAGAAACACTACTGTGTGAGTGGCTTAAATACCTTTTACTCTTGGGTTCGTCATTTCACACTACTGTGAGGCAGCCATGTGGAAAAGAACCTCATCAACACTCTTCCCGCTGTATACACACACACACACACACTCACATGCACTCACTCTCACACACTTATAGACTCAGTTGCTTTCTTCTGTGTGCCGCCTGTGTGTGTCATTTCATTCTTTGACCTCTGTCACCAAACTGCTATAGCATCTATAACAAGTAAGAGAATGGCCTATGGGTTTGTTTACAGCTGTGCTTCTCTCCCAAGCTAGTCTTTAGTAATGCTCTGAGTCGGTTACAAGAGGGTGTGAGAAAAATGAAGCAAGGGATGTTGACCTGTATCAGTATTTTGCAATTTATTAAGTAATAACGGTTATTATGTAATAAGTGTTAAATACTTGGGAACTAAATGCTGAGGATAACCTTGCATAGACAACCCAAAAATACATGAGATTACTGTAGATGATGTCACTTATAAAGTATGAAGATGGCTTTGGACTTTTGATTCAAACTGTTTAGCTTAGGACTATGCTAGGGCAGCTTTAAGACTGCATCAGTGAACAGTTGATAACTTCAACAAAATAGACTTCATGTTAAAACCAGAATGAATTTCCTGGTTATATAATTACTCTTTTTGACCATATAGCATACAGTTCTAAAAGAGAATTATTTATAATCACACTATCTGCTGTCACCCTGATTTAGAGTCTGGCTCCTCTCAAGTTTTTTTTCCCACATACCATTTCAGGGGTTTTTTATCTTGTCACTATCACCTATTGCTTTCTCATTAGAGATACATTGATATATTTATATCCTGCATTTATATATTCCTGTAAAGCTGCTTTGTGACAATATCCATTGTTAGAAGCGCTATACAAATAAAATTGAATTAGTAATAATATTATTTTTTTAAGTGAATGGGATATATTTTTTGATCAGGTAGCCAATGGATAAATCACCAGAAAAGTCCCACAAAAGTTTTATTCTCAACATACCAAAAGTTGTGGCACCCCATACCTGGAACTGCTGCAGCTACTATAAACAGCAAAACAGCCAATCAAACAAAGGAACAAATGTTAATGCCTACTTTTATTGTCTTCACCGTGACAAGAACACTAAAACTAGTCATTGTCACCCACTGTGTGTAGGTGTGAAATGCAAAGGTGATACTGCTGAGGGCAGAACAATTGGCTACACTCTCTGTTTGGGTCAATGTAGGACTATTCAAGAATGCAATAATCCCAGCCATTGTAATGGCTCATTTACAGCTCATTTACAGTGTGTGTGTGCGTGGTTTGTCCATTTACCTAAAACTGTTTCATAATGAATCTGAAAATGTTGTCATGCAGCCAGTAAAACCAGACAAATGGCATTGCAAGACGCTGGTGTAAGAATCACACTGACACACACACACACTAAAAACTACAAAATTTTTCCATATGTGTTCCTTTGGGAAAATACACACTTCACACTATACATGTCTTCTCTCAAAACATGTAAAGAAGAAGAGAAACATGGAGGATGAGTAGAAAGATGCCAAGAGAGTGCACATCAATTATACATCGCAGGGAAAGGATGAAAACACAAATTTGTAAGCCTTTTTTCAAATGTCACATTCTATCACCCCCAGAAAGCGTCCCCCAAACCCCCAACCCCCTCCTCGTGTCTCCTCCCACTCCCCCCTCTGGGCGATTTTGCTTAAACAGCTATACACTCCTATGCTAATACTGAGGCGGGGGGACACGGCGCATTAGGAAGACACACATTAGCTTAAGAGAGGAGGAAGCAGCAGGGGAGGTCAGGAAGCCCAGAACACGTGCAGCTCATTCATTCATGGAGCTGATAAAGGACGAAGGAGGAAATTTGAACAAGATAACACAAGGGTTGCGTTATTGATTTCATATGAATGCAACATGTATATATATATTTTTTCAAATATAGTATTCTTACTCTGCGAATACAACTATCAATACAGTAGCTGTAAGTGTGACATTAAAGCAGTGTGAAAAACTAGGTCACTATAACGACTCTCTCTTTCACACACACACACACACACACTCACACACACGTGGCGTGGTCTCTTATTGACTTCATTAAGGTGTGCTTTAGACATGCTTTGGCAATGCTACGACCCATTTAAGCAGCATCCAACCCCTTCATTCACACATGTACACACACACCTACATTCACATGCTTTCATAGTCACTCTCCACCCCCATGCACCCGTCTACCCTTCTCCATTGGGGCAGAAGACTGGACTGAAGTTGCTCCAGGGTTCTTGTGCACTCAGAGCACAGCTTCTATGTCTCTTTCAAACACAATACACACTGCTATATTTGTAGGATATTTCCAGTGATCCATTTATTACAATAGCTAGACAATGCTATATCTAACTCAACACTTAACCTAACCTCAGTTCAATAAGCATATATCTTTTAGCTCTTCAAGTTCAATTGTGTTTCATCATGGGGAGCAACCACATGATCAAAAATTGTATTAATTCCCTCACATACACTCCATCCCCTTTGAGCGTCTAATTGTAGATAACCACCCAGTACATTCCAGTCTGTCAGAAAAAAATTGCAAAAAATATATTGGACCTTATCTCAACATGTTTTTATTTATATTGTTTTGCAAGTCACATGGACAACTCTGATAAAATACAACCCAAAGTGTGTTTAAAGCACCAAGTCAGACGTCCAGACTGAGCAACAACGAGTTGTGAATGTGATAGAGAAGAGCAGATAAGGCCAACCGTTTGGAATGGAAGGAGGCTGCTTGCTGAGCATAATCTTCTCTCTATAGTGTGTGTGTGGGCATGTTTTTATATCTTGGTAGAGAATAAAAGTCACAGCAAGGATGATAGATTTGACCTTGTGTGAATAGTTTTCTAGGGAAACTTTTTTTTGTAAAAGTAAATAAAATACTAATAGTAAAATAAAACAAACAATAAAACAAAACAAAAAACCTAAAAGTGGTTAATGAGGTTAAAATGAGGTTAAATTTATGTGTATTATGGCATTAATATTCTGCATCAGTATTTATGTCAATGGAATATCCCCATAAGGATAGTATGCCAAATATGTGTGTGTCACAACGTCGGGGCAACTGGAGTTTGATAAAGAGCAGGCACTTTCTAAAAGAAGCTACCCAAACACAGCCAACCACTAAAACCAGAGTCAGCAGTACATACAGGCATGTAGACACACAGGCTTTCTCTCTCCCACTCCCTTACTCAAACACACACACAAAATCGTGGCTCATTGTCTCTTAACTCTCCTCGGCGTGGAGTGGAGGAGAGGCAGCAGGTCTTTGTTTGGGTTGGCTCTCCTCCACCACACTGCACACTAAGCAATTCCATTCAGAAGTAGAGTGTGAGACAGAACATGTTTAAAGTCTAGGAGCAAGTCAGTTTCTTTCTCCTTCTATCATTCTTTCTATCAGTCTTTGTTTCTCTCACACATTCTCGTTCTCCTTCACACTCCCTGTTTCATAATACACTATATTGAAAAGCATTGGCACACTTTCTGTGTTTCTTTCTCTCTTTTGTGTCTTTATAGTCGTCTTCCACCCCAGCACCCCCACACCCCTGTCTCTGTCTACCTCATTTGCTTTCCTTCCTACTTTGCACTTCAAATGGCTTTATAATGGGTGTTTAAAGACAATTAAATGACAGCGATATTAAGCATATTAGTCATAAACACAACTGTAATAAGCACTACAGTGTTGATCGTAGTGGTCAGTGACTTCCTTCGATTGTCATTCGTAAGTTGTACGAGGATCAAAAGGAAAGCATAAAAATAGCATTGAAATCAAACGTCCCTCTCTGTCCCCTCTGTGTGTCTGGATGCCTGTAGTAACGATGCACAGCCGAGACGTACAGCAGCGACTTCCTGACCCCAGAAAGAGCATAAACGTGTCTCTCTCTGCGTTCACATGAGCTTCATCTTACGACCCCTGTCTTCTTTTCCCACCACTTACTCTCTGTTTTTATTTCCTTCCTGATCTTTGCCTCTCTCATCTTCCCGTTTCCTACACACTCCCCTCCATCCCTCCCAGTTTGACTTCCTTTTACATCATCTCATCTTCCTCTCTCAGTCCCTCTCTTTCTAAGTTCAAATCAGTCTGGAAATCTTGTGAAATATGGAAAGGCATCTATCCACTACCACTGCCAAGGCACCTACATTCTCATCCACTTCAAGAAAAAAAACTGAGTCCCACACACACACTGAAGGTCAGAACATAGCACAGCTGAGACATCAAACCGAGATATAGCCAAGAGTGTGAAAGGAGGCAGCACACTCTCAGAGTTCTGGGACGGCTCCAGTTTTGACAGGTTCAGATAAACACAGCACTTCCAGTACTGGCTCAGGAGACCCGTCACTCTCTTACAATGCAATTTAAAAAGTTAGTGTGGAAGTGAGTGAGACGGAAGATAGATTTCACTCCACGGACTCCACATATTGATGGCACACTCACAGACTCCCAGAGCATGCACACAAGAAAGAGACAGATGACTGGGCTCCCCCTCTACTCATCTCTAACACCTCCGTCTGGAGGCAGGGGCTTTACGACCACACGGCACTTTGGTTCAAAGACCTGCATCTCCACCCAAAACAATGCTGGCCACACACACGCACACACACACACACCCACACACACACACACACCCACACACATACACAAAGACACCAGTTGTCCAGCAAAGGTAGCACTCACTTGTAAGGAAGCACCAAGAACAATGTGAAACTGTTTTAAAATAACAAAATGTGTTGTATACACAAACACACACACACACAGCAGAACAACACTACACACACAGTAGTGATAGATACAAAAAAAGCATAAGAGCAGAGAAGCACCAAATAGACTATTCAGACTATTATAAATCCACATATGACTCATGTGTACCTCTAAAAGTCCAAGAAATGCTGTTCCTCTGGTCTGTGGCTCTCCTCTTTTATGAAAGAAAGAACTGCAGGTCTAGATACCCAGCTGTACAGGTAAAGCGATAGAGTCCACCATGAGCTGACATTCCTCCTTCTCTGTCTCTTTTTCTATCTCCACAGTGTTACTCTTGTTACGCAGCCATGTGTGGAGTAGAGTAGTCTATCCAGTAAGAACTGGCGTGTGGAGGGTGTGTGTGTGTTTCCCTCTCTCTCTGTCTCTCACTCACTCACTTGTTCTCTTGCTCCACCCTCCACTCTCCTCCCCCTTCTTCTCTCTCCCTCCTTCACTCCCTCTCTCCAGTCTCACCTCCTCTGGATCGAGGATCGACTGCCAGCATGAAGTCTGGCACTTTGCCTCTGGGTCACGTGACTCCCACAGACTAAAGTTTGCATTTTTATATTTTCTGTTCCACCGAAGTAACAAGAGAACTTCCTAAAGAGTGCTAGGTTCTAAAGCTCTATATCAGAGTGTTCATGCAGGAAAAGGCACGCACTCACACTACACACAGTTCATGGATGGCTGCCTCTTTTAAAGACCTCCCTCTCTTTCATGCTGCATTAAAGTAAGTAAGGAGATATCTTTAAGCAAGCTGATCACATTATCATTTATCTACTTTCTTATCTGGAAACACGGAGAGCGTGGGAAAACCTCTCTCACACCCCCATGCATTTTAAACCACAGGAACCTGCCATGAATGGTCACAGCTTGAACAAATGCTATTATTGTTACTGTAACTGCTAGTCAATGAGTAACCACGGATAGCTAGGGGCACTGATCAGTTGTTTTCATGGTTGGCTGTGAGATCAGCACATATTAGCCTCCTGCCAGCGACAAAACCTGAATTGACACCCTTCTACAGACGTCACACTCTATGCCGATGTTGTAACAATGCTGAGAACATTAAATGCTATAAGCACATTTCATTCTGTTGAGTTTCATCTGAGCAGAGAGAAAAACCTAGGGAGTGAACACTCCCAGCTTTTCTAGCTCTAGCTGTTAAGAGCACAAACACACACACACACACTTCTGTGGAGTTGGGTGTTTCTGCTGGTCTGAGTGATGCACGTGACTAGATAAATAGCTATGCAGAGAGATAACTGCTCTATATCTAAAAAATCATTTAAGAGGAAATACAGGACTAAGAAGACGTTGCAAAAATATAGTATAGAAATAAAATAGCCAAAATACTCAAAAGTACAATTAGTCAACTAACTGTAAATTAATCAAATAAGGCAGAATAGAGTAAATGTTATATAAAAGACTTTTGTAGTATAAAACTCAAAACTTTGGGTCAAGAAAAATAAAGCGTGGAAGGAAGTAGCAGTGTCTGTGAAAGCATGTAGCTAGTAGAGTTTGCTTGCTTTTATTAAATATAGTATGTCAGCACCACTAATATGAAGGCAAGCGGCATGGGGGCAAGTGGTAGCTCAGTGGCTAAGGTAGTAGACTGCTGATCTGTAGGTTATGGGTTCAATTCCCAGAACCATGATGCTGCTGGACCCTTAAGCAAGGCCCTTAACACTTATTAGTATAAATGGGATAGATGTAATAGACACAAGTGACTTTTTGCTTTGCTAGCGTGAATGTACCTTCAGCAAAATTAACACAAGGGTAAAAACATATGAGAATAATGCATAAGGTTCAATCTGCCAGGACTTGCCAACGGCTCCTGGCTGTTAAAGGGTTAAATTGGCGGAATCTTGTATTGTTATCCTACATCCAGCACTGTAATTTTCTGCAATCCTATGTCTTATAATGACAACGTAAGATAGCATACTGTCTGAGCGATGTATATCGTGCCGGCTGTATTCATGTAAAATTAAACGCTTATGACAGCTTAATCTATAGCAGTAAAGCTGTAGGACCGGTAATGTCATTCTACACCCAATCTCAGATCATTTGTATAGCTGAAAAACGATTAATTGCTAATGATAATGTAATAGTTGCACAAGAGAAGCTGAAGAAGAGGATAAGGCTGTGAAGGCTTGGGATTTCTCAATTTCTTGCTATTGACAAACGTTTGTATGTTCGTAAGGCAAAATCAAATTAGTCAGAAGCTATCTAAAGTTTAGACTTCAGGTTTGATTGAAATAGAATTCCTCTGTATACCACAGTGACAAGGAAGACACACCTTCCAGGCATTTAGGCGTGGGTGACATTCCAACACGCAAGGAGTTTTCTGTCCATGTGAAAGGGAGGCAGAGTTGACATAAAACACTGGCTTAGAATGGCAGGAATTCAAAGAGAATACAGTGAATAACGAGCGCCAAATTTACAGAGCATTATATCAGTCAATCTCAGTGTGTGCTGTGACAGCTGTTGAGCGTGTTAAGACATGCACACAGAAGAATGACTGAAACTGCAGGATGCCATTGTAGATGGTGCATGTTGTTACTCGACCCGAGGGTCAAAGGATGTGTCCCTCTGTACACGATGGCTAGAAAGAATGCATGAAGTTAGCATATTGATGGAATACATGGAGTAGAGGGCATAGGAATTATGAGCTATTTGTATGTCATGTTTTTGGCCAGTCAGTCAGTTTCTCTGTATCACATTGCTGTCTTTATGCTATTTTTATATTGATGACCATAAATTAAAAAAAAAAAAAAAGAAATTATAGTTAAATCAGGAACCTTTTCAACTTGCAGAGCCAAATTGAATATAATATCATAAGATCTTTTTTTTTTTTAACTTCCAATACATCAAGTTTCTTACATATGCATAATTATTATTTGTATATTTTATAAGATTTTTTTTTTTGTAATATTGTAAAGGTTACAATCTATTTTTTAATGTTATTTTTCAAAACAGTTTAAAAGAGTTTTTAGGAAAAAGATTTTCTTTTTTTGTGGGTAACTAGATAAACACACAGTAATCATTCAGAAAAGAAAATACAAAAAGCTTTCCTCATATTTTTTTTTTTTTTGTGAAGTGATTTTTGTCCTGTAGTTCACCTCATCATATTTCATGACACTGTGCAGCACAGATAGATGCTGATTTGTGAACCAAATTTTATCATTGAACAATGATGTTGTACGGAGAAAATTTAGCTCTGCACTTCAAGGAGGTTGATTATTTCACACATACACACACACACACACACTCACATCAGCATTCAATGCTGGTATATCTGGGATCTTTACATGTTTTTTGATTGGAAGCAGTACGCTAAATCACTATAACAACAATGTCTAAAATAAACATATGTCTAAAATAAACGTGACCTTATTATGCATTAATATGCAAAGCAAAGCTTCTTCTGCAGGTTCAGATTCTCGAGCAGCCACTGAAACAATCAAACATCTTTAAAAACTGCATTTGTGTGACTGTCACAGACTCAATCTCATTTTCACAACTCTCTAATTCTGATTAGAGGGGGGATGAAAGAGAAAATCTCTAGGCTATACGAAGATAAAGTGGAATGAGGTGACTCTGAGATGAAGAGAGGGAAAAGAAAAAGATCTCCCTCCTTTCATCCCTCCCTCTGCCTGTCCCTGTTCCCTGTCTATCTCTCTGTCTCTTAGAAAAACTGGTGAGGTCTGCAGTGCTCTTTGTGCTAGTGACTGACATGGTTTATTCATTTGGGCTGCAATTCACTACTGGAGTCTGGCATGTACACACACACACACACACACACACACACACACACACACACACCACACACACACACCCACACACACACACACACACACACATTCAGTACCTCTCTTGTGCATAATATAGGCTTAAGGGAAGTATTAAGTGTTATCTATGTATGTGTGGGCCTGTATATTGAGGAAGTGTGTGTGTGTGTGTGTGTGTGTGTGTGTGTGTGCATGGGATAACAATCATATAGCTATGTACCCATACTTGGTGTTATATCTGTCATCTTATTAAGAGCAAATTCCACTTTAAGGAAGTTAGATCTGTAACCCCCTAACACACACACCCCTAAACACACACACCTTTGTACATATATGTGGTATTTCCATGTCCCTACTGCTGACCTAAAAAATTCTGTATACAAAAGAGAATCTTTTGTCTCTTTTTGTTATTTTTCTTAAAGCAATAAAGAAAATCTCTGCTGGAGCCTGCCAACACACACAAGCATTTAAGCATCAAATGACCAAAAAGTCACAGTCTATCTCTCTCTCTCTCTCTCTCTCTCTCTCTCTCTCTCTCTCTCTCCACACACACACACACACACACACACACACACACACAGCAGGTTACAGCCTGTGGGAAACAGAATCAAAGGCAATCATGGCATGGCCTCTCAATTAGGCTGGCAGCTGACCACCCAGATCCGTCAGTGTCCCAATTACTGTGCGGAAGAGTGTATTTATCTGAAGAACAACATAACACACAGCCCCTTTAAGCCAGTCAGACAGGTAGTACACACTCGCCACACTCTTGCTGGGATGTACAGACAGACAGCGAGAGAGGCAGACAGGTCTGAGCGAGCTGTCTAGCAGGTCTGCTCTCACCCTTTCTTCCTAGAGCAAGGTCGACTCATCCTGCCTGAGGCCACCTGGACTGATGCATGCATATTTATTTTGGGGATGCATCACCTGCTTGACCAAAGGCAAAGAGACATGACCCACCTGGAGGTAAAAGAGGGACTGATGTTTGTGAATCTTTGCTAGTGTGTGGAAAAAAAATTGTGATGAAAGAACGTGATGAAAAGAACAAATATGTGTGTGTGTGTGTGTGTGTGTGTGTGTGTGTGTGTGTGTGTGTGTTACTTTTATGTACTTATGCACATGCTAGTCTGCTTTCTTTATTGTTTTAATTTGTCTTGCTTTCTTCTCTATAGCTTTAATACTCAATTAAATTGTAACTCTATAGAATACTAACAAAGGTTTATGGTCTTGCCCAGGGTGGTGGTGGAAGGGTATTTAAAAATATTAAACTACTTTAAAACAAATCTAGCCATGGGGGTCACAGTCCAGTGACTTCTGTGCCGGTCCCAAGCCCGGATAAATAGAGAGGGTTGCGTCAGGAAGGGCATCCGGCGTAAAACATTGCCAAATTTAACCATGCGAATCGTCAGTAAGAATTTCATACCGGATCGGTCGAGGCCCGGGTTAATAACGGCCGCCATCAGCGCCGTTGACCTACAGGGCGCCGGTGGAAATTGGGCTACTGTTGGTCGAAGAAGTAGAGGAGGGAGGAGAGTGCGCAGACAGAGAGAGAAGAGGAAAGGTAAGAGTGTAGGACTGAGAATAGGAACTCTGAATGTTGGTACTATGACAGGGAAAGGTAGAGAGCTGGCTGATGTGATGGAGAGAAGGAAGGTGGATATACTGTGTGTACAGGAGACCAGGTGGAAGGGTAGCAAGGCTCGTAGTATAGGAGCAGGATTCAAGCTGTTTTATTATGGTGTGGCTAGTAAGAGAAATGGGGTAGGTGTGGTCCTGAAGGAGGAGTTTGTGAGGAATGTTCTGGAGGTGAAGAGAGTGTCAGACAGGGTGATGAGTCTGAAGTTAGAGTTTGAAGGGGTGATGTTGAATGTTGTTAGTGGTTATGCCCCACAGGTAGGTTGTGAGTTAGAGGAGAAAGAGAGATTCTGGAGTGAATTAGATGAGGTGATGGAGAGTATTCCCACGGGTGAGAGAGTGGTGATAGGAGCAGATTTTAATGGACATGTTGGCGAGGGGAACAGAGGTGATGAGGAGGTGATGGGCAAGTTTGGAGTTAAGGAAAGGAACCTTGAAGGACAGATGGTAGTGGACTTTGCTAAGAGGATGGACATGGCTGTGGTTAACACTTATTTTCAGAAGAGGGAGGAGCATAGAGTGACTTACAAGAGTGGAGGTAGGAGAACACAGGTAGACTGCATCCTATGTAGAAGAGGCAATCTGAAAGAGATTAGTGACTGTAAAGTGGTAGTGGGAGAGAGTGTAGCCAGACAGCATAGGATGGTGGTGTGTAGGATGACTCTGATGGTCTGTAAGACGAAGAGGTCAAAGATAGAGATAGAGAAGAAAACCAAGTGGTGGAAGCTGAAAAAGGAGGAATGTTGTGAGGAATTTAGACAGAAGTTGAGGCAGGCTCTGGGTGGTCAGGTATTGCTGCCAGATGACTGGGAAACTACAGCAGAAGTGATCAGGGAGACAGGGAGAAAGGTGCTGGGTGTGTCATCTGGAAGGAGGAAAGAAGATAAGGAGACTTGGTGGTGGAATGAGGAAGTTCAGGATAGTGTCCAGAGGAAGAGGTTAGCCAAGAAGAAGTGGGACATGGACAGGACTGAAGAGAATAGACAGGAATACATACCCTGTTCAACAGGGTTTTAGAGAGTGAGAGGATCCCTGAGGAATGGAGAAGAAGTGTGTTAGTGCCGATCTTTAAGAATAAGGGTGACGTGCAGAGTTGCAGTAACTATAGGGGGATAAAGTTGATGAGCCATACAATGAAGGTATGGGAAAGAGTAGTGGAAGCTAGGTTAAGGAAGCTAGTGGAAATTTGTGAGCAGCAGTATGGCTTCATGCCCAGAAAGAGCACAACGGATGCAATTTTTGCTCTGAGAATTTTGATGGAGAAGTATAGGGATGGTCAGAAGGAGTTGCACTGTGTGTTTGTAGACTTGGAGAAAGCGTATGACAGGGTGCCAAGAGAAGAGCTGTGGTACTGTATGAGGAAGTCAGGAGTAGCAGAGAAGTATGTCAGAGTGGTGCAGGACATGTATGAGAGGAGCAGGACAGTGGTGAGGTGTGCTGTAGGTCAGACAGAGGAGTTCAATGTGGAGGTGGGACTGCATCAGGGATCGGCTCTGAGCCCCTTCCTGTTTGCTATAGTGATGGACCAGTTGTCAGAGGAGGTCAGACAGGAGTCTCCTTGGACAATGATGTTTGCAGATGACATTGTGATCTGTAGTGAGAGCAGGGAGCAGGTGGAGGAAAACCTGGAGATGTGGAGGTTTGCGCTGGAGAGAAGAGGAATGAAAGGCAGTCGTAGTAAGACTGAGTACATGTGTGTGAATGAAAGGGAGGGAAGTGGAACAGTAAGGTTACAGGGTGAAGAGGTGAAGAAGGTACAGGAGTTTAAGTACTTGGGGTCAACAGTCCAGAGTAATGGAGAGTGTGGGAAAGAGGTAAAGAAGCGAGTGCAGGCATGTTGGAATGGGTGGAGAAAGGTGTCGGGAGTTCTGTGTGATAGGAAAATATCAGCGAGAATCAAGGGGAAGGTGTACAGGACAGTGGTGAGAGCGGCCATGCTGTATGGTTTAGAGACACTCAGTGTCACTGAGGAAGAGACAGGAGTCAGAGCTAGAGGTAGCAGAGCTGAAGATGTTGAGGTTCTCTTTGGGAGTGACAAGATTGGACAGGATTAGGAACGAGTACATCAGAGGGACAGCTCATGTTGGACGTTTGGGGGACAAAGTTAGGGAGGCCAGATTAAGATGGTTTGGACATGTTCAGAGGAGGAAGAGTGAGTAAAATTGGTAGGAGAATGTTGGACATGGAGCTGCCAGGCAGGAGGCAAAGAGGAAGGCCAAAGAGGAGGTATATGGATGGAATTAATGAGGATATGAAGCTAGTGGGTGCAAGTGTTGAGGATGCAGAAGATAGGAATAGGTGGAGAGAGATGATTCGCTGTGGCGACCCCTGAAGGGAAAAGCCGAAAGAAGAAGAAGAAGAAGAAACTACTTTAAAACAAATACAATGTTTATGATCTATAGGGGGAAATTTGATGAAAAAAACAAACAAAACAAAACGTACATTATTGATGTCTCTGAGGTTTTTCCCATGACAGAAAATACCCCAGTAATCTGACACACTATGTTTTATCTCAAACTTTAGTAGAGATCTCAAGTTCACACACTGTGTGCAGATCTGAGAAGTCAGTGATATGAAGTTTATATAAATGTGAAGATGTATAATTTTAACAGATGAGAAGAATGCTAATACCAAGAGGAAACCCAAACAGACACAAGGACATGAGAGACGACAAAAAGCAGCATTAAACCAGGGAGCATGGTGCTGTTATGCCTTGCTAAATGTCAAGCACTGCAAACTTTGCATTTTTATTTTTTATTTTTCCTGCACAGCTCATCAGCTAACACTTGAAAAATAACTTGACTATGTGACTTAACCAAAGAAACATGTTTGTGGCAGTGTCAACATACATTAGAATGCAGCATTACAGCATTTGTTCAAGAACTTGTTCTTGAAAATGTTGTTCTCATTCATTCATTCATTGTCTACCGCTTATCCGAACTATTCTCGGGTCACGAGGAGCCTGTGCCTATCTCAGGCGTCATTGGGCATCAAGGCAGGATACACCCTGGACGGAGTGCCAACACATTGCAGGGCACACACACACACTCTCATTCACACACTACGGACAATTTAGAGATGCCAATCAACCTACCATGCATGTCTTTGGATTGGGGAAGGAAACCGGAGTACCCGGAGGAAACCCCCGAGGCACGGGGAGAACATGCAAACTCCACACACACGGCGGAGGCGGGAATCTAACCCCCAACCCTGGAGGTGTGAGGCAAACGTGCTAACCACTAAGCTACTAAGCCACCGTGCCCCCCATGTTGTTCTCAGCCTCAGTTTTTTTTGCCTGTCTTTATTCCTCGTCAAGAATTTTAGGAAAAGCATTTAACAACATTTACACCCAAATAACAAACAAGAAACAATCATTATTAAGTCTCCTGAGACATCAAAAAGAAAGCCTTCAGCAAAAAAGAAATCCCCTGGGAATAAAGAGTATTATAGTCTTGCAGAGACATATACCCAGGAGAATACAAAAAAGAGCTTGAGGATTTTGGATGAGTATACTTCTCACATTTCACTAAAATGCTTTTGGGAATGTCTTTACACGTCAGTCTCAGAGTCTTGATGAATCTCTTCCTAGAATAAATGAAAGAGATACATTGCACAATTCTCCATTACATTAGACCTGACAGACAAGCTCTAACCAACAACATCCATAGTAATAAGTGTGTAATAATGCAGTAGCATTTCTGATGCTGGGCTCAGAGTAGGAAACACCACATGTCGCCAGTTCCCTTTTCTCCTGAGAGATCTTTAATGAATAAATAAATAAAAAAAATATATGAAAGAGCAGGCCCATAGAGGTGTGGCTTTGGGGTGAAAGCGGGTAATGTGGAGGTCAGAAAAAAAAAGAAATAAAAAAAAAAAAAGAAACAAAGAAAGTACTGAGGAGCAGAGCATCGTTAGGCAGAAAGCCCAGCTTGTGTGTGTATAATGTTCCACTAGAGCAATTTACATCAAAGCACTCAGAACTCAAGTCCAGGGAGTAAATTAAGCCCCATTTAGAAATGACAAGGAAAATAAGAGGCCTTGCATTCTCTAACACTGACACACACACACACACACACACACACACACACACACACACACACAATCAATGCAAAAATACTGTTTTGTCGAATTTTTATCCGATGTATTTGCATTTCCTGTTTAATTACTATTTACTATTTTTGACTGTTATCTCAAATAATTTCTTCCACAAATGAACAAACAAATAAATTATGTGATTAATTAATATCATTGCCATGCTACTCAACAACAACAACAACAAAAAGCATTTTGCATAAAAATATGTCATCTTTAAAATAAGATAGGATGATACACATTTCTAGACTCCTCATGTTGAGTTCATGTTATCGCTAGAGATCTGTGTGTGTTCATCCAAATCACAGACTATTAAAAGTCATTTTTCAGTTCTTTTACATATAGGAGGAGCTTTCTACTTCTAAAGATAGTATGAAGTTAGGGACGCGCTGTGTGTATGCCGATAGCAGCCAGTCATCATGTAGGTTAATTATTTGCCAATAACATCATGTGTTTTATTTCTTCGTATCCCATAGCAACAATAATTATTTTTAATTCAGGAAAGAACGATAAGTCATCCTTTTTTTTTTATGATCTGTTTATAGTTACATTCAGTGTTGTGGAACATCCATGTGTCAAGATCTTATTATTACTTCATCAGTTTCTATGTTTATTTCCTTGAATTGAGTAATATTAGATATCAGTTTGTCATGATCATGAGAAAGCAGAGAGTAAGCAGAAAGCACTGTCCTGAAGACCTTCCCACTGCAGAAAACTTACTGACTTACAAATGCTGAAACCAAATGATTCCTTCTATGAATGTTAAATAAACAACTCATTACAAGGCACTTCACCAAATTAGCAATAAGATTAGCAATAGGTTTTCCTTAGTAAAGATGAAGATTAAACAAAATGTAAAGTTATTTAATGATTCATAGAAACTTTGCTGGATTTGTTTAAACAATTATCGGTTTATTATTAGATATAGATTTTGTGGCGTTCTCAAGTCTCAAGTCCCTATGAATGAGCTGTTATTATAGAAGCAACATCACAGAGGTGTAAGATCCATGCGATGATCCTTGAGGATTCATCAATGTTATCCAATAAACTGAAAAAGTAATTACAGTGCATCTCAAGAAAAATTATGTAACCAGAAATCCTTTTTTTATGATGACGTGTAAGGAGTCATTATGTAGCAGTATAACACAGCTGTCCTTATGTACTTATAATGGCTTACGGTCATATACAATTTTAACTAGGCTTCATTCATGCATATTAATAAATGCCCACATAAATCATTAAGAATAATCCACTATATTTTATGATTAGGTGTTCATCATAATCTGCGTAACTATCAGTGTTCAGTGTTGTGGGAAGACATTTGGCTTTAATGGCAGTTTCCTGCTTAAGGCAAAATTCTTCACAGAGGAACCTGGAAACAGTATAGCAGGAAGGAGAGCGCTTCAAACACAACTATCATTTCTCTCAGGCAAAGCAGATGTAAAGCTATAAGCCTATGCAAACACACACACACACACACACACACACACACACACACACACACACACACACACACACACATCCTGATTCTGAGGTCTGAACATGGTGCTCATGAAGTTAAACTTCATGAAGTTAAGAAAAAATGTCAGACATCAGAAAACATGTACTGTTAGTAAGTCGTGCGTTTTCACGATCTCCTAGAAATCAAGTCTGCATATTGCGCAGTACGGTTTTCCGTCACATGTGGAATGTAAAATAGAAAAGAGAAGCTGGGCTAGGCAGTGAGATACAACTGTCATAGTGAAATGTACTGTAGTGAAGTGGATTATGAATGCCTGCATCCACTGTGATAAGGGTTACATAGCTAATGCATTCATTCATCTTCACTAACCAATTTATAGTAACCCACTGTCCTAGCTTGCCACCATATATGGCTAATATGATGATAAGAAAATTTATTAGAGGCACATAATCATTACTACATCCAGCATAGTAGTATTATTTTTTTTTTTTAAAAAGGTAAGTTAGTTTGTAGGGGGGCACGGTGGCTTAGTGGTTAGCACGTTTGCCTCACACCTCCAGGGTTGGGGGTTTGATTCCTGCCTCCACCATGTGTGTGTGGAGTTTGCATGTTCTCCCCATGCCTCAGGGGTTTCCTCCAGGTACTCCGCTTTCCTCCCCCAGTACAAAGACATGCATTGTAGGTTGATTGGCATCTCTAAATTGTCCGTAATGAGTCTGTGTGTGTGTGTGCCCTGCGATGGGTTGGCACTCCGTCCAGGGTGTATCCTGCCTTGATGCCCAATGATGCCTGAGATAGGCACAGGCTCCCCGTGACCCAAGTACAGTTCGGATAAGCGGCAGACAATGAATGAAGTTAGTTTGTAAATGTCCCCCAATCTTTATACCAAATTTTGTCACTTGGCAATTCCCACCCACAATCCAGTTCTCTCCTATCAAAAGTCATACTAACTGGGGAGACTGAAGACTTACACATGCTTCTTCCATGACAAATGAAGCCAGTCAATCGCAGCTTTTTGAACTGCCACTCTTGCTGCATCCCTGAGCAACGTAACATACTCCAAGGAAAGCACTGCCTACCGTCTTACACATACATGATCTCACAGACAGCTATGAGACTGACTAGTATCACTAAGAGGAGAGAGAGAATGCCACCTTACCCACCCAGAGAACATGGCTAGTTCTTGGTCCCTGACTGTAGATAGCTGTAGCATTGGATTTGAACTCACAAATATTATATAGGGTTTATACACAGTGTTTATGGGGAGAATCATGAGTGTTAGCTTGAACACTGGATATGTGAATGAACACTATCTGCTGCATGCTACCTAGTACATTGTTATTATATTTTATAATAATAATAATAATAATAATAATAATAATAATAATAATAATAATTATATATATATATATATATATATATATATATATATATATATATATATATATATATATATATTTTTTTTTTTATATTTTCTATTTTACTCCTGGCCTTCACCATTGCACATGAATAAATAAATGCATGTAATATCAGGTAAAATAAATACCTGATATTAGGTACACAAATTTATATCAGGGCCTGGATTAGATTTTCAGTTCTGCGTGATCATCACATGTCTATGTCCTTCTCCTTGGTGTACTGCTTCCACTATCCAAAAATCATGCTGGTAGGTAGACTGACAATTCTAAATTGGCCTTAGGTGTGAATGAGTGTGTGAATGTGTCTGTGTGTGATCTATCCAGAGTGTACAGTCTACAGTGTTCCTGGAATAGGCTTCAGATTCATTGTAACCCTGACTAGGGTTAAGTGGTTAGTGAGGATATATTAATCAATCATTCTGTCAGGGATTATTTTTGAAACCTGATACAATTTTCTCTATTACTGATCTTTTTCTTCTTCTTCTACTGATAGTACAGCTGGGGACATGAGCATGACACAGCCGACTACTGCTGTTCTAACATACCACGCACTTGCATATAAATAAACAGCAAGTAAAAACCCATAACTACAAATCCAGTGTCTAAGGCTTAGACTAAATATTAGGCTTTGATTATAAAATTTGTCAAACTGAAAAAGCAGTCTTGTGTGTTACAGTATAGCAAGGTGACTCATGCTGTCACTTCTGTGAAATCATGAGTAATTCACTTGGGCAGGATTGATGTACCAACTGTCTTGTGCTGATTGCTCATTACCATGGAAATGAAAAAGCTGTAAAGAATAACAAAGCAGTAAGAGAAAAAGAGTGACAAATTGCACTAAGAGTGTAAAGTGTAAAAAGTGTAAAGTACTATAATACATGTGCTAGTATGTGTGTGTGCGTGTGTGTGTGTATGTTTGTGTATGTCTATGCAAATGCCCCTTAATCTATAGAGGTTGGAACTTGTTCCTCATGATCAAAACCATGTCGTGAGCAGTTAACTATGAAAATTTAACACACCCAGTATCGATATTTTATTTAGATCCACACATTCACACATGAAAAGCTCACACTGCAGATCCAGAGATCTACAAACCAAATCTTTGTAACTTTATTACTTTTCATCTAGAATTGGAATTACTATGATAAATAGTTTGGTGTGTCTATAACACAGTTACCAGTTTCAGCATAATCTTCATTCATTTGGATGAATTTATTCATTTATTCATTTATTGTCTACCGCTTATCTGATCATCGGGCATCAAGGCAGGATACACCCTGGACGGAGTGCCAACCCATCACAGGGTGGATAAATTTATCTAAAGGGATATTCTGTAAGACCTATCTTTACACTTGAATGAAAATACACACAAGGCTCTTAGCCAGTAGACCCAACACTGGGTTATTTGGGAATAACGGTCATTAAGAAGGACACTGGCATGGGAATGTTTACACATCTCTGTGCTAAATATGCAATGTGAGTTCCAACATGTTCCTTGCTAAGTGTCTAATGTGCTGTTTCACTTAATTAATGAACTCGGTTAAACTTCGTTTAGCTAATAGTGATACAAGTGCTGACAATCTAAGTTCCCTCTGATCTGAAACCAGTGTGATAATGGTTGTAGGATGAAAAAACGAGAAGAAACTCTTTTACATTTACATACTGTGAGTATAGCACAAATGAGCAGGTGTGTGCGTGTGAATGCCTACCCAGAGTTCCTCTATACTCTAACCTGAAGCTATTCCTTGTTCTGCAAAGATACTGGAACTCATTCCTCTTGTGAGGTTACTCATGTTGTGGTAAAGACTAAACATTGATCACTTTCAGTATTGAGCAATTTTAAGTTGCCTGATAATCAGTTTGTATAGTATAGTTTGCATTTGGTATGCGTTTTCCTGTCATAATTATTTTTAACTCATGTTTTTGTATACTACCCTAGTAAAGTATAATCCCAAAATTAATAAACAGTATGTTTACAGAAATATACAGAAATATGTGTCTCCAGGTCCACAAAGACATAAGTTATTTCCACATGTATGCACCATTTATTTGTTTATATTTAGAATCTATACGCCTGATAAGAAGTTTTAGAAATACGGACCCTGTTAGGAGTCTTAGGAGAATGTACAGTATGTAACAAAATCAGTTCACCTAGAAGAAGCATTTATTATTTGTCACATATACATTGCAGCACAGTGGAATGCTTTTTCACATATCCAAGCTTGTTAGGGAGTTGGGGTCAAAGCACAGGGTCAACCATTATGCAGTGCCCCTGGAGCAGAAAGAGTTAAGGACCTTGCTTAAGAGCCCAACAGTGGCAACACGATGGTTGAACCCTCACCTTACAATCAACAATCCAGCCTTAACCGTTTGAACCACCTCTGCCCACATAAAGCCCGGACTTTGTACACTTAAGCATATAGCTTTTAGTGCTGCATACATTGAAACTACAAGAAGTCACAAGTTTGAGTTTCTTTGAAAATAAAAACAGAAAGCCACAACTAACCATAAAGTAGTAATAAGTTCTACTAACAATGGAATAAAAGAGTCAAAGACATTCACGCAACATTTACTGATAAAGTAAAGTCACAAAGCATGCACAATTTATGACTGAAACCTTACCACACCCATTGACCTTATCTTTACTGAACTGAGCTACCACAAAACAGGAACAAAGAGAAACGGTCAAGAGTCATTTCTATTTTCATGTTTATTTTGTGGCCCATTGGGACAGTGTTCAGCTGGTCGCTTGGAAACTAACTCACTGTATACATCAAAAGAAATTTAGAAGATGTGAAAGCTCTAAAGCTGGGGTTTTTGATTTCACAACTGTATCAGTAATCTCATACAGAGCTAAGCTATGCTAAATGCTATGCAGTGCATTGACATCCTCAGGCTGTGGATTTATTATTTTAGTTGTAATACCGTACAGTATTACTTGCAAGCAATTAGGTCCTGAGGATATAGTGTTGCACACACACACACGCACACACACACACACACACACACACACACACACACACTTTATAGCCACAGATGTGTGCAGAGCATATGCCACATTTGATAACCTTTGAGAGTCACCCTCTATTCCCACTCTTGTCAAAATGTGTACATTACGAGACCTTCCACACATTATATCACATTACTATTAATTAAGAATCATAAATCAGTCTACAAAAGCAATCTTACATGACCTATTTCACAAATTTTCAATTCAGCTAAGCTGATATTCCAATTAGAGTACAATTCTAAGACTACACTTTGCTATATAATGCATGTGGACACCTGACCATCACTCAATATGGGCTTGTAGGACATCTCATTCCTAATTCATTACCTTTAACATGAACTTGAAGCCATGACAGCCTTCACTATTCAGGGAAGGCTTTCTGTAAGATATTGAAGTGTGTCTGTGAGAATGTGTTTGTGATATCAGGCACTGATGTAGGATGAGAAGGCCTGGCTTACTATCGATATTCCAGTTCATCCCAAATGTGTTTTGTGCGGTTGAGGTCAGAGCTCTGTGAAGGCCAGTGAATTTCCTCCACACCAAACTCATCAAACTATGTCTTTACAGACCTCTCTTTGTTCACAGGGGCATTCTCTGGCTAAAATAGGTAAGAGCCTTCTCCATACTATTACAAAACGTTAGAAACATTGAGTTGCATAAAATGACTTTGTGTGCTAGAGCATTAGCATTTCTCTTCACTGGAACTAAGGAACTCATAGTGAAGTGTGCTTTATCAGTCCAGGGAACATGTGTCCACTGCTCCAGTGTCCACTGGCAGTGTGCTTCCCATGTGGCATACCAAGACAGAGCCACTGATCTCTTTCGTACAACCAATTCGAGTGCCAACATTTGTCTATGGAGATCCATGGCTAGGTGCTTGGTTTTATGCACCTGTTAGCAATGGGTGTGGCTGAAACAACTGAGCTCAATAATTACAAGAGGTGTGTACATGTTGTTGGCTGTATAGAGATAGATAATGTTTATTGTATCAAAACTATAAAAAGGTTAGACGATAAAAGTGTGAAGATCTCAAAGTGCCATGACAGCAAATATTTTAACAAAATGGACATTTTCATCACCTCACTATGCCATTGAGTGGTATAGTGGAGTCCAAAGTTTTGTGTCTACTACCAAGAACTGTATTTGTTTGTGTATGTTTTTATGCAGCTAAAAGAAAGTGCAGTACCTCAAAAAATGTAGGCACATTTGGGTGCTAAGCTAGCAAGTATATGATAATGATATTCCTGGTTGTTATGGCTTCCTTTTTTTAGATTGCTAACAAGCATTGGTTAATACTGAAGACACTGTTTCAAAAGCTTTCGTACAGTCTGTATTACCAACATGATTCATGATTAGCCAAACAGTTAATCTCATCTCCAGAACTTGCTTAATCCACAAAAACACTTACATGCCTCAGAATAAGCTCATTCAACCAGTCCATTCCGTTGTCTGTACCGCTTATCCAATCTATCATCAGGTCACGGGGAGCCTGTGGCATCATCGGGCATCAAGGCAGGTAACAAAATGATGGTAACAAGACTAAAAGCAGGACACATACGAAGGCTTTCATGTGAAATTACAATTAGCTGTGTTGGGAATGATTACTATTTAATTTGATTGTAATTATCCTACTATGACTTAATATATAAAATATATGACTATATATTTAAATATGGTCACTGCCAAACTGTTTTAATGTGTTTTGAACCATTTTGAGAGCAGTGTGCTGCAGATGTATAGTGTTTTGCAGGTGGTGGAGAATGAATGCCAAGAGAGCTCATGGATTTTGGAAGATGTGGTCATTAAATGCATTTTTGGTGAAAGCAGTTTGGCATGCATAGACTTCTGTTTTTGCTGACTGTGTGAAGAGGTTTCCAATGTGACCAAAAAAAACTGTAAGAGGTTTAGTTACTGTAAAATTAAATAAAATTTAATTCTTAGAAATAAAATTTCTAAGAATATGACGATGCAAAATTCTCTGACAAATGCTGTTTACTAGCAGTTCTAGATGGCTAACCAATAAGCATCACAGAACTGAGGAGTTTTTCTCATTGACATTCATGTATATTTATATGACATGGTAACAGTTTATTAGGTAAACTGTACTAAGCAATTAATTATTATACATATTTTACTTCTAAAATGTTATAGTAATAGATACTTTAATTAAAACCAGTTGCCTTGATGCACTAAAATTAATTTCATTGGCAATATATATCTATCTATCTACATATATATATATATATATATATATATATATATATATATATATATATATATATATATATATATATATATATATATATATAAAATACTACTTAAGAACGGTTCATCTAAGGTTCATTAACACGCACTGACTTAAGAGCAGTGTGATTTATGTGTTAATACTGCTAATGATTATGGTATATAACACACTTTTTTGGTACTGTCTGATAATTATAGCTTTTTTAAAAAAAATAAATAATTAATAAACTAATGACATTTCCTGATACTCTTCTATTACACTTCTATTTGTTTCCTGGTTGTGTTACTTATGTCTCAAGTACAAAGTGTAAACAAAATTATCCTGCAATTGATGCTGCTTTTCCAGATCATCCTGTAGCCTGAATGACAAGGAAGAAAAAGATTCTTTACGGTTTAGGGCATGGAATATGTAGATAAAGCGCACAAGGCATGACGCCTGTGAAATCTCTTTTCCTTCCTGATGATGATTCAGAAGACGTTCTTATCGAGGGCAAGGACAGGGTGTAGGGCAGATTCTGCAAGCTGGTATTTCATCATTATTAATTTAAGATTGCGTGATTGTGGTTCTCCTTTGTCTGTAGCAAACAGTAGTGTGCAGAAGTATAGAGCATGCAAATGGGGCTGACAGACCAACACATGGAGTTGGCTAACTCTGGCATCTCGCTCTCTCACTCTCTTTCTCACTCACTTACCTTTCTCATTCAGTTCTTTCTTTCTGTTGCCTTTCCCCTCTCTCCACTTGTTACTCATTTCCAGGTCAAAGCGATGACATGCGGTTTCCTCCCCCAGTCCAAAGACATGCATGGTAGGTTGATTGGCATCTCTAAATTGTCCGTAGTGTGTGATTGCGTGAGTGAATGAGAGTGTGTGTGTGCGCCCTGCGATGGGTTGGCACTCCGTCCAGGGTGTATCCTGCCTTGATGCCCAATGACGCCTGAGATAGGCACAGGCTCCCCGTGACCCGAGTGTAGTTCGGATAAGCGGCAGACAATGAATGAATGAAAGCGATGACATGCAAGATTTCTGCATTCCTTCATACTTCTATACATACCACTGACTTTATACTCACATTGAGCTACATTTTACAAAAGCACTGAAACGCACAAGTATAACACGCAGACACAAAGCCACTGTATTCAATTCCACATTATACAGTATATCTAATACATATCTCCCTCTCATGCACATATGCACAAAGATTTTGTTTTGTTTAATATTACAGTAAGAGGCCAATTAAAGGGGATTAAGAGATCAGGAGGTAAATTATCCTCAAGCAGATTGAAGTCTTATCCTGTAGGACAGAGGAAAGAATAATCCTGGCACAGAGAGAACCTCTGTACTCTTACTAACATGCATAAATATACACACATGCACACCCAAAACCACACTAAACAGCATCGATCCTTTAAACTGAGTTTAGTTAAGGGCTAATGATCCGTGGACCACGTAATATTTAAAAGAAGCAATAGAAAAGTGGTTTGAATTTACCAACCAGTCATCTTACAAAACTCCCCTAAAACTAATTGTTACTAAAGGCTACTTAAAGAGCTTTAAGTCACACAGTAGATAATATGTTCAAGCAGCCAATATATGTTCAAATTTTATGTTAGTGGTATGGAGGCTATGGGATTAAGCACAACATTTGGGTACTAAGCTAGCTAGTATATTTGCAAATGTTAACTAAATTCCTGATGGTTATGATATATGTTAACATATATTTAATTCATTCATTGTCTACCGCTTATCCGATTTGGTATAAAGATAAATTTTGTATAAAGATTGGGGAATTTTTACAAACTAACTTCATTCATTGTCTACCGCTTATCCGAACTATACTTGGGTCACGGGGAGCCTGTGCCTATCTCAGGCGTCATTGGGCATCAAGGCAGGATACACCCTGGACGGAGTGCCAACCCATCGCATGGCACACACACACACTCTCATTCACTCACGCAATCACACGCTACGGACAATTTAGAGATGCCAATCAACCTACAATGCATGTCTTTGGACCGGGTGAGGAAATTGGAGTACCCAGAGGAAACCCCCGAGGCATGGGGAGAACATGCAAACTCCCACACACACATGGCAGAGGCGGGAATCTGAACCCCCAACCATGGAGGTGTGAGGCAAACGTGCTAACCACTAAGGAACCGTGGCCCCCATATGTTTAATTATTGTTAATAAATCTCTGAGACTATGACAATGTAAAATGAGACTTAGATACTTAATTTACTATCACCTCTAACTGACTAGCTATTAAGCATAATGGCACCAAAGTGTTTTTCTAATTTGCATATTCATGTATATTTATATAACATTTTAGCAGTTTCTTTAAACACACAAACACACACACACACAGACACGGACACCATGAGATCCAAAAGTCTGAGACCACTAGTGAAAATGCTTTATTTTGCAATGTATTTTATCAGCAGTAACATGAGTTACAAATGAAACCTGATGATTGATGTTATGTCCGCTGGAGTGTCATCTAAACATGTGCTTCTAATGAAATGGAATAGATAAGACTCTTTTCATTCATTCTATTCATTAATTGCTTACATTTAAATATAGATGTGTCTACTGGCTTCATAGCTAGTGACTGGAGAGGCTACTGAAATCTACTGTCACCTTCATGGTACCAGTTTGAGATGATGTGCTTTATGACATGGTACATTAACATGCTGGAAGTATATAAGTATAAGGTGGATAAATTGCGAATATATGCAGCTGGCAGCAATACTAAATTAGACTGTGCTATTCACAATGGGTTCTGTGTGTGCCAAGAAAGCATTGTCCACATTATCAAACCACCATTACTACCAAGAATATTGATGAACTGTTGATCAGGGCAGGGTAGGTCCATAGATTCATGCTGCTGACTCCAAATCCTTACCCTACTATCTTCATGTCATGGCAAAAAAGAAAATTCTTCAGATCAGACCAAGTGATGTTTTCTAATTTTCAACTTATTTTTTCAATTGATTATCCCGTCAGCCTCAGGTTTTCATGTGTTGTGTATTCTGAGATGCTTTTCTGCTCACCATACAAATGCCAAAGTAAGGCACCGTTTAACATTTATACAGTTTATAACACAGTTATATATCAAGAGAGTAAGAGATAGCAGTGAAAAACTGAGAGCACTACAGACTCAAATACTACCTATAAACCATTGTTACTTTGTTCTCTCTCTCTCTCTCTCTCTCTCACTCTCTCTCACACACACACACACACACACACACACACACACACACACACACACACACACACACACTTAAATTACCTTAGAGATGCCGAAATAACAGAGCCCTAAAGCCCTCAGGTATTCATCTAGACCACAACACATTGTACCAATTATCATCTCTAATTACTAACGAGCTCCAAGACAGACACAACATCCACCAGGGTCTGATAATGAAAAGCAATTACAGAAATAACATTTCTGTAGAGGGTGGAGTGCGTTAGGGGGTCTTTCTACTACTGATAATGAAGAGCACATATGTATACACAGTAATCACAATTTATTATGTTGATTGATGCTCACAGTGCAATGTGTGTGTCTTGCAGTAGCAACATGGGATGCATGGGATGCAGATTCTGTGCTAGTGACTTGTCGTTCTATCAGAGAGCCAACACAGAGTTTATTTCTGACCTCATTTTGTCCTTACAAGTATGCAAACTTTTGTGCTCAACTGTATGTTGCTGAATGCAAATCAAATTACTTGGTATTTGTCATTACTCTTACTGGATAGCTATGAAAAACAAGCACTGCCTTTAAACAGGAAGCAGTTTATGAAAAAAGGATGTTCTTGTATGAGGACAGTGGGTCTACTTTTTAAATGGCAAGACACCAAGTTTTCTGCTTTCTTGCTTCTTTTCTTCCTTCTCTCTCTCTCTCTCTCTCTCTCTCTCTCTCTCTCTCTCTCTCTCTCTCTCTCTCTCTCTTTTTCTCTCTCTCTCTCTCTCTCTCTATCTCTCTCTCTCTCTTATACACACACTCTCTTGCTGTACATCTGGATGTTCCCTTTCTGCCTCAGCAGTGCCAGAATTGTCATTTTCCTCTCTGTCAGTTTCTCCCTCAGCACATTAGACATTTGCATTGACGTTGGTCATTCACCAGGAGATTTAAATAACTGCTATTCAGATGGGCTGTCTGGTGTCCCACTGGCCTGCCAGTCTCACAGGACACAAATAGCCTAGCATTACTTAGAGACACATTCATAAAGACACAGGCCTCTTGACCCCTTTTGAACTCATTTGCTTTAAAAAATCTGAAAGACCTTTTAAAGTCCCACTTCCCTTTTACACTATGAGAGGAATTCCCTACAATGTCAAAGTCTCAGAGATATGCACATTCGGCAAGTGCAGTAGGAATCTCTGTTTACAGCCAAGTGTAGAGTGGGTGTCTTCAGCATAAAAAGCACACACTGTGAGGACAGAGGGTTTTGTCAGCAGTGAGTGTGAGGCTTCATCAAATAATTATATAACTTTCAAGATTTGCAAAATCTAAATTATATACAGTAGATAAGTCTATATAGATATATAGAATTCTAAAGTGACTATCAGGTGTCACCCAAGAGAGGATGGCTTCACTGTAGATTGCACTTCCTCTCAATAATTCTTCTTCATGCCATCTTAAAAAAATTTTCATGACAGTGTTGGCTCTGGCTTCTTCACTAGCGGTCTAAATCTACATCTGGATTTCTCCATTGTCGATTGTTAAAAGCCTATACAAGTAGTTGAATACTTCAGTGTTTATTATTGTATTTATTATTATTTATAACAGACAATGTAATCATCTTAAAATCATTTGCAGATTTAAGAGCTATTGATTGTCATTGGAGGGGGGCATGGTGGCTTGGGGGGTTTCCTCCGGGTACTCCGGTTTCCTCCCCCGGTCCAAAGACATGCATTGTAGGTTGATTGACATCTCTAAATTGTCCGTAGTGTGCGATTGTGTGAGTGAATGAGAGTGTGTGTGTGCCCTGCGATGGGCTGGCACTCCGTCCAGGGTGTATCCTGCCTTGATGCCCAATGACGCCTGAGATAGGCACAGGCTCCCCGTGACCCGAGAATAGATCGGATAAGCGGTAGACAATGAATAAGTGAATGCCATTGGCTGGGGTCACATTGCATAAGGTTCAGTTCCTGTCTGGAAATTTGCCAAATCAGTCTGTGGTCAAAGGTCGGGTCCTGCATGCTGTGAACTACTGACAAAAAGTGAAGAGTTCAATAAGGAAACAAAATGCTATTCTGAAACGTTTACATTTTGGATGATAAATGAAAGTGAATTCATTAAAATTGACAAAAAAACAAACAAAAAAACATGTCAACTGTCCTTTAAAGGACAAGTGCCTTTTTTACTGCTACTTTACCAGAACATGTTATAATGTTTTGATATGTTATCTGTTCAGACATAACACTGTATAGGTCTACTGTATCAGGTTAGACGTATTATTAGAGTTATTAGGTTCTTAGTCGTTTGCCTGGTAGGATCTAGTTTCTTTTAGTGGTAAGATGTATTATTCTATTTGCGCCTTCCCATTCCCTTTTCCAAGGCATTTTAGAAAGTTATCATTTTTAACCATCCTTATGGGACCATTTTTTTTCATAATTGTATTATTTCACATTTTTGTAGACATTAACCAAAGAATTAATCTTAGGCAACTCGTTTGGCTCATGGGTTTATATGAAGTACTGTAATATGATAAATTAAGGTATATTTTCTATGCCCAGAATTCACTAATTCTACAGTGATTAAAAATGAATTGAACCCACTCACCCACACCTACGTTTTTGTCTTACTATATTTGTGAGGACTTTCTACTAATATAGTTACTGTTGCAGCAAATTACTGCCTTGCCTACACCTAAACCTAACCCTAAACTCAACGTCAGTAACCAAGACTAAACCTTTTAGTCTCATATTCGTACACTCACATTATGTGCTGTAAAGGTCCAACTCTCCTCAGAGAGTTTATGTTCTGTGAAAAGTCTGGCTAGACAGGATCTCTTAGCAGGCTGTTCTCAGACCTGCTCATACTATTGATTCAGAGAGTCTAGGCCAAATGATATGCATGCCAAAGGTGAAAGGTCAGGTCATGAGGGTGCAGTCATTTGTAGGAGAACAAACACTAGGCAACCGGTGGCTCCCACCATGGTGGTCATGCATGGCATCTAACCTCTCTGACCTACAAATCTAACATTAGTTCAGAAATATCCTCAGATTGCAGAAGGTCTATGTGAAATGAGGACCTGAAATGCCCCAGAGGGATGTAGACTGGTTTCAGAATAACTCAGTTAATGTGTACCACACCTTGAAATGAAAAGCAAGAGCAGGAATTTATGTACTAATATATTTATCAGAGTGGTCCCATGTCACCTTTCCTGCTTTAGTAGAAATATTAAAATCTTTTTTTCCCCTAGTATGAAACTTGGATGATGCATCATTATCGTAAAACACTTTTACAAAACCATTTATATTAGAGAAAATAACAGTTTTAAAAAAAAAGTCGATAACACCTGTTCACACACACACTTCAGAATGATCTTTAAACAGCTGAAGAAACTATTTACATAAAATTTAGTTCCTGCTCAGTTACTGCTAACTGAGATAAAAGATAAAATTGGTTTGGTTTCAGGACAGCTACATCTCCAAAATGCACATGACCTCATTTACGTAGTTGTCTTTAGCACCATCACTTAGACACACAGTAATACCAGATGTAAACTTTGCTGTAAACTGCAGCTGTATTGCCCTAAAGACAAAATGTTTGTACCAGTAATGTCATTGTACTTTGGCAGTAGGGGGGCATTATGAAAGCTTACTGTTAAACCATGCAGGAGATTTGAGCTGTGTTGAAACACAATCCTACCCCCCCACCCCCCACCCCCCCACAGGAGAACACAATTACTGTTTAACAGGTGCAAAAACAGATTGCGTATCACGACAACTAGCACAAAAATGTCAAGTAACTATTATCAACACAGGGGCTAGGTTTATAAGAAAAGGACAAGAATATTTAAGAATGTTTTAATAACATACACACGAAGGTTTATGGACATCTGAACATCACACCCAACTGTTGCTACAAAGCTTGCACAGGAGGTCTTTGTATGCTGTAGCAGCACAATTTCGTTTTAGTGGAAGGAGCCATGTTCCAGTGGTCCAATCTTATCTGTAAAGGTCAGTATAGGTGCAGCTTTTCATTCCAACTGACCAAATACCACACCTGATTGTCAATCTAAAGCCACGATCAGCTGATTAAACTTATGGTATCAGGTGGTGTTCATGCTTGATTGAAATGAAAACCTGCTCCTATATCAGTCCTGCGCAGATAAGATTGGGCTCCTCTGTTCCAGCATGACAATGCTCCTGTGCACAAAGCAAAATCATGGTTTGTCAAAGTTAGGGTGGAAGAAGACGAGTGGCCTGCACAGAGCCCTGCCCTCAACCCCAGTGAACTGTATCCTGACTGTGCCCCAGGCCTCCTCTACCAATATCAGTGTCTAAGCTCACCAATGAGAAGTATGAAAGAAAACGGTAAACTGTGGGGTGACAGATACGGGAGTAAAAGGGTAAGTTGTTAAAAACCCCAACACCAGAGTAGCAAATCCCAAAATAAAAAAAAAAGTTTTATTCGCATTTCTGGGACAATTGTAATAAAAGTCACTGCATTCATTAATCTAAGTGAGTAGGGAAGAGAATCTAGTAGTTACAGTCCTAAGGTTAAGTTAGCCTTGCTATATAGCCTCCATTAGCATACATAGCATATATAGCATATATTCTGTGCCAAAGTTATTTGCCATATGTGACGACTGTCCCTGATATAGACTGAAGGACAGAATTAACTATGAAGGACTAGAATTAAGGACAGGACTAACATTCTAGACTGATGTGACTCATGCACACAGCCAACCCTTAGAGAGCTGGCTCCATTTGTTCTTTGATTAAGTTGTATTTAGTTTGAAGTAAATGGGGCAACCTTTCACAAATGCACACCCTCTAATTAATGGTCTAGAACTCTGAATTAAAATAAGATATGGGGTTTAATCAATAATATCGAAAGCAAAATATGCCCCGAAGGCTTAGTTCTTTCATGAGGTGTGGCATTTATTTTACTGTGTAACATGCCACTGTCCCCCAACAAACATCTTCTGTGTCTTTCACTGCTGTGGGTAAATATTAACATTTAGCACTGTTGTAACACATTCAACACAACCCAAGTTCATAGTGTTGTAAATTGGATCGGTGTTTAAAGTAACCCAACTTTTATCCAATTAATTCTGATAAATATTATCAGTTATTAATCAAATCCTTTTACCTTATTTGGGTTTGGTACATCCTTCACTTCATGTATTTTTTTTTATCTTAATTTAATTTTTTTAGTTAGTTAGGACATTTTCTGCTGTTTGGGAGGTTGTGCTTTCTCGCATCCATTGTACACTTTCTTTATTATTCAAAGCCTCCCTTTGCAGAAGCTATTTTTATCAGCTTTTTGAATCATCATGCTTCACTGAGTGTGTCTGCCTGAGGAAACTCAACCACTTGAAGCCCATGATTGTGACTCCTCACAATGTTTCAGGCCACTAAGCAGTTCCTATGGAGATAGAATGGTAAATGAATCTTGAATTGTATCTTAAAGTATAAAAAGGTAAAAAAAAAAAAAAAAAACTATTCCTATTGCCAGTAGCCTGGACACCTTCGTCATCTATCATCTTCCCAATCTATGGCCTGATTTCTTGTTAGTTTTGAATGACAACACTGTCCCTGGAGAATCACGAGAATCTCATTTCCTGTGGATGGGAAACGGAAAAACGGCATGCGTATTCATGTGAAAGCACACTATAATACAAGGAAAAGGGGTCCTGGAGCATGTCATTTCAGCTGGAATACACTAACCATCTGTGCACACTGGCTAGTGCTGGGTGCAGCTGTTTAATAACCAGATCAAATAATAGACAAGATGTCAAGAACACTTTAAATCATGCTCTGACAGAATGATTACTTCTATTTGCTAGCACAGGGTATACATTAACATTAGAGAGGAAAGCGAAATTTCATTACAACCAGTTTTGTGAAAAGTAACTCAAAACAAAGGCACGTTCACAATGTGTACCGTAGACAACTCATTGTTTTGGACAGACACATCCTAGAGCTATTTTGTGAAGACCAGTTCTGTGGCTTTGTAAACACTTTATGGTAAAATTATAGCGTCAAATATTATGAATAGTAAGATGTATGATTATAAGAAATGTTTTAATCAAAGAAGAGCTCACGGACATGAACTTGTATGTAAAATGTGCTCCACCTAGTGGACTGAGCAGGTCATCACAGAAAGACAAGTACAAACACCCTCCTTAATGATACAGAACAATGTTTTATTGGATGAATGGGAACTCCATGAAAAGAAACACTATTTCCAAGCTCTAATGTACATATGTAACTGCAAAACAAATTTACATGGAGACTGTAAGACCATTCCTTATTTCTGTAAAAATAAACTTCACTTTCATTGGCTTTAAGGGCTTAGTTGGGGCACCAATGTTGGTCACATATAGCTGAGGTTCCAGTGTTAAAATGAAACGGTGACACTGGTTTCACTGAGTGATGCCTATCACGCCACAAGCCAGACGACCTCCTGCATTGCCGGTTTTGAGACTTTCTTCATTTCCGCCTTTGCCCAAGTCATCCTCCTTCTCGTGAATCTGAAAGGTGACCAGCATTTAAAGTGGCAAAAAACGATATCCAACACAATTCTGACAAAAAAAGCGACATATACACTTTATTGTTAAAAGTTTGTAGACACTGACCATCACACCCATATGTGCTTCTTTAATATCCTATTCCAGATTTATTCCCACTTTGTTCTTATCCACTCTTTTGGGAATCTTTTCCACTAGATTTGTGCCCATTCAGCCATAAGAGAATTAATGAGGTCAGACACTGAGGATGAGTGATGAGGCCTGGGAAAAACTTTGAGGTCACAATTGTTCCACTCTTTGGTAAACCTGGTCTTTATGGACCTCAGTATTTGCACATGGGCAAGTCATGCTGGAACATGTTTGGGCCTCTTAGTTCTGGTGAAAAGAAATCTTAATGCTAAAACACAGACGTTCAAGACGATTGTGTGCTTCCAACTTTGCGTCAACAGTTTGGTGAAGAAGCACATATGGATGTGCTAGACTGGTTTCCACAAACCATTGGACCTTGTGCATGAACACTGATCTAGGAACCAATAACTTGCCTAAATTTTACAAAAGCATCACTTACTATTCCAGGTCCATTTAGATCTAAATAAGTTGCTTTCGGCTGCTCCCTGTTCGGGGTCGCCACATCGGACCAACTGGTCCACACAACAACTTGGCAAATGTTTTACACCGGATGCCCTTCCTAACGCAACCCTCCCATTTTTCCGGGCTTGGGACCGGGAATCGAACGCGGGCCTTCCGCATGGTAGGCGAGAAACCTACCACTGAGCCACCAATGCCCCTCCATTTAGATCTAAAATGTTGTCTATATTTTATTGTTCTGAATTTTGGGGGTGGGGGCAACCTTCATTTATTCTGAAGAAAAAGAGTCCTTCTTGCACAACTGTTTTATAATCAAAATAGAATGCAGTGACCCTTTTTTTGGCCATCACCGACACACAAACACAATGAAACATTATTTCTGTTTCAGATTTATTCTTTATGTAGGAAAAATAAAAATCTAAAATCTCTTTTTCAGACCAGTTATTGAGTACTTTGAAGAAGAAACATTTGGAGAAATTGCATCTTCAAGCATTTGTTTGAGCCTCTACAGGCTTTGCACAACTGGATTAACTCCATTTCTCCCATTCTCTCTGCCAGATCCTCTCAATCTCAATCAGATCGGATGGGGAGCATCTGTGAACTGACATCAAGCCTCCCCACAATTATTCTACAGGGTTTAAACCTGTTATTCGACTTATCCCAAAGTCTTTGTCTTAGCTGTGTGCTTCGAGCTGAGGTCATGCTACAAACAGTTTGAGGTTGTGTGCATGCTGCGGCAGGTTTTCTACAAGAACCTGATGCTGCCACCAACATGCTTCAACACAGAGCTTGTATACTAGCCAGTCGATGAGCAGTACGTGGTCATTTTGAAGCTCTCGTCACGGCCATTAGTCTCATGGTCACCTTTCTGACCAAGCCGCTGTATACACAACAAAATCTTTGCAGGAATTTACATACACAGTTGTGCAACTACAAATTCAGTTAGGACTAAATCCCAGATGCACTCTGGTAATAACTTCAATTACTCCACCTCCCTATGTAAAACTAATCCAATACAAACAGGGCATGACTCATTTTACAAACTCAATTATTCTACATTCCCCCCATGCAATATCCATTTTGTTAGTCTTCCCTGCTAAAGTCACTAACTCTGGTCATGAGGTTTTGATAGTTACGGAAGGAGTCAAATATGATTGTAAGAGCAGTGAATGCACAATTAGTTCATGCAATGAGCTTAAAACAGTCAAAAAAAAAAAAAAAAGTCTAGTTTGGTTTGCTCACCACCATGGTCCTCCCAATGATCGAGTGTGGCCCTGTCAGTGACAACTGCTTGTCCTCAATGTTAATTTCAGCAATTCCATCGGAATTGGCGGTCACGTTACCCAGATCTCCAACATGCCTGTGAGAAATGGCATTAAAATTAGACTGGCAATAGAAGTTGACATCATCATCAATGGTATCAGTCCAAAAGTGTGCTCATCTGATGTAATGTGATACTATGTGATGTAAGCCAATAATGAACAAAACTACAGGAAGTAGAAGCTATCTGGTCATATTTCACAATTAATGATGTAATCAATTTTTCTGGGCTTGGGACCGGCACTGCATCCAGTGGCTGGGAATCGAACCTGGGCCTTCTGCATGATAGGCGAGAAGCCTACCACTGAGCCACCAATGCCCCAATAGAGCACACTAAGCAAAATGTCAAAAAAAACTTTTTTAAATGGATACATTTTAGTGCAAATTACAATCATGGTAAATTTTCTACATAATTTGGATGCAACCATCATGAAATTTTATTTGTGGGCTGGTTTATCTATAACGCACCAACAAATTCGAGTGTAAAATCAGCAAACAGGAAGTGATGAAATATGTCAGCAATCGTTTGAGCAATTTAGCACGTCACCTTGGAAACAAGTGCTGATGGTCCCAGCGTTATATGCATATGGTCTCTAACTGCTTTACTATGACCAGAAAGTGGCTGGCCTCTTACACACGACATTGCCAAAAATTTGTGAACACCAGACCATCACATCCATACAGTGGCAGAGAAGTGCAAAACAAAAAAGCAAATCAGAAAATAAGAAATCTAAAAAATAAATAAATAATAAACCCAAACAACAATTCAGACAAACTGGAAAAGGTAGGTATAGTTTGTGAATGGAATTCTTACCGCTGATTAGATGAGAACTCGGTCACTTAAGATATATAAGAAGTAGGAAATTGTGTGTGTAACATTATTTCTTGTAAATGTGTGGAGTTCTGAGTTCACTTTAAACCATTTTTTTGATAGTGCAACTTTAATCTAAGAAAAGAAACATTTATGAGAAAATTAAATTCATTCAACGTTACTTTGAGGAAGGACGTTAATATGCTGTGATTTTGGATATACTGATAGCGTATCATGACAAAGATTAGCTCGCAATGTCTAAAAACACACCTAAAGAATGCAGGCATGTTTCAAAGACAAAACTATTCCACATTAAACGATGTAAGGAGCATTATAAGAGCAGAGCTGCGTTCATACACACACAAATCTACTTTCTTACAGGAACTTTCTGTATATCCTAAGTGAACAATGTCTCTTCTAATCAGTGGTAAGAATTCCATTCGCAAACTATACCTACCTTTTCCGGTTTGTCTGGTTGTTGCTGTTTTTGGAATTGTTATTGTTTTCGGATTTGTTTGTTTTGCCTTTCTTGGCCACCGTGCAGCGATCTCCCCAAATTGTTGAAATTTGAAAGCACACAACTGTATAGAATCTTTGTAAGCAGTTGCTTTGAGATTTCCCTTTACTGAAATTCAAGGGCCCATACATGTTGAAGCATGACACTGCCCAAAAAGAGGACCGTGAAAACATGCTTTGCCTTGGATGGAAACTCAATTGGCCTGCACAGATTCCTGACCTCAACCCCATTCCTTCCCAGAAGCGTGGGGGATGTAAGAATGGCAAAGGTGGACTAAATCTATCATGGCATGTTAGCAACTAGCACATATGGGAGTGATTGGTCAGAGGTCAACATACATTTGGCTAATTAGTGTATTCATCACCACCATTATTATTAGTATTACTATTACTATTATTATTATTATTATTATTATTAAAAACAGACAGCAAGCTTTCAAAATGCATCTTCATCAAAGAAAGCATGAAGATGATTTGCGCAACAGGTGGCAGGCTATAACTCTGTATAAAAATTAAGACAGAATGAGATAAGTGTAGCTTTTTGCACATTTATCTGTGAAGTCCCTAATAAAACCTTACCTGTTCTCATCAGTTGGTCCACCATGGGGCTTGTTGTGGGGGTTGAAGTGAGGTCCTGCACTGATGCATCCTAAATATTAAACCAAGTATAAAAGCACATAGTGGTGAAACATCTACAGCACATCTTTGTGGACAAAGAGCTTGCTAAAATAACTAAAGTTAAGAAGAAAAAACAAACCATACCATTTGTGTTGTCTCCAAAGACATGAACATGAAAGCCATGCAGGCCAGGGCTCAGGCCAGTGATCTGTCCAGTAACTTTCACTGATGCACTATCACCCTGTAAAGCAAAGGAATAATTCATTATTCTGGTATTGCAGAAAGATGGACAAATCAGTAGCCTGGGTACCTTGGACAAACATGATTGTGTGTCTGGGCTATTCGTCGATACTCAGGGAACAACTGTGTTAATCTTGTACTAGTGTAGATTAAAAAAATAAGCTAGATCATTGCATTATATTACTTCATAAGGAAGCTGTCATTCTGTGAGAGGCTTTTTTTTTTTTAAATTCTTCTCCTTATCTGTCTCCAAGTACACACTTTATAGCTCAAGAGTGAAATGCACCGTGCACGATTTGAGACACAGCCGGACCCTCAACAGCTGCAAGATGCACAGGCCAGATGTGCTGTTTGAAGAGCGGCCCATGTTTGCATCTGTACCCGAGCTGCACTATCCCATTAAAGAGAAAAGAAACCACTTCAAACAGCAGAATCAGTTCAATTTGTCAACTTGAAATAAAAGATTGATTTTTGCAAATGTTTTGTTATGGAGAATTAAGGTCAGAGAGGAGGAGCATGACTCAGCAATAAAAAAGACCTCACAGCGTCATACGGTATAACCAAAGGTTAACTCCCTTCATTCAGGCTGCATGGCATTAGCTATTACATAACGTCATTCGTCTGGCCGGCTAACACAACGTTATAGCGTTTAGCCAAGTTGAAATATATCGTGTACATGAATCAGGCAGAATTCAGTTACAACTTGCTCGTTTCTGTTCAAACTAAGTCAGGAGCAGAGGTCGTTTCTGTCAGGTGCGGTTCCCAGCCTACTAATGCTAGCTAACAGCTAGTTATGCAACTAGCTACAAACTAATTAACAGCCCGTTAGTATAGGCCACAATGGCTAACTAATGAATGGCGCTTAACTAGAATCAATATTTTCCTAATGAATAATAATTAAAAGCCCCATAAATGTGATCGTTAAGACTCACTTGGTTGTGATACATTTAAGAAACTTAAACTTGGCATGCTAGCGGCAAGTAAACGCGTTTAGTAACCGGAGGTAACATTACCGCAAAATGCTAAAGACTGGACAAAGATACCTGCTGTTCAAAGTAAACCGTGCCGGTCACTTCTCCGGTGCCTTTGAGGACGCAGACAGCTTTCATAGCCATAATCGTTAAAACTGAGAACGGAGTATGACAACGAACTCACTCTCACAGCAATATATAACAACACTGAATACTATGGCCCCTACTGTACGTAAGAAACGGCAGTGTGTGTTGATTGGCCAAGGAGTAGGCGGAGACATGTCGCTGATTGGCTTAGAGAGTAGGCGTAAACGCGTCGCTGATTGGCTTAGTGGGCAGACACCGAAAACAATGGGGAGAAGTTGAGCGCAGATCAAGACAGTCCATTGTAATGGGAATGCAGTAAGCTGTACTACAGTATTTTTGATGACTAAAAGCATAAAAAAAATTGTCACATTTTGTTTCTATAAAATGTCAGACCTTGACGGTAAGTGGGCGAATTACAGTGGGCATTATAGCTTTATTGATGTGCTTTAGCATTTATGTTTGATTGGATCTCAGCAAGCTCAAAACAAGGAGGCCTAAGGCCTATAACAGTTAATTTAAAAGGGTTTGTTTAATTACTAATCATGAATTAGTAAAAAAAAAATTAGTAATTTGCTTTAGCAGTACAAACTATTATTATTGCAGGCTGTAGTATCTTTGATGAAACTTCTCCCAAACATTTTTTCTGAACCTATATTTAACCCCCATAAAGCTATATTTCTAAACACATAAATGAACACATCTCCATTTCTATATTTTGAGTATTTTTTCCATACTTTAATTTCTAAAAAATGTTTTATTGTTCAGAGTCTGCTTCCAATCTTAACCCTATACAGTTTTGCCCTTTTGCAGTTCAACTCCAGTTTAAATACAGTACAAGCAAACTAGGGCTGATCCAAAACAGCTTCCTATTTGACACTATAAAGCAAACAAAGATCATTTAAAAGGTTAATGTTGTTGACATCAACACAAGTCATAGTGTGAACTCAGTTTTTTCCATTTTGGTATGAAAATAGTTTATTAAAACTGAATCCCCATTGCTGAAATATTAAATGAGTTCACTTCTGCACAAACTTAAAAATTATACAAACATCTCATCTCTGGTACAATGTAAACACTGTAGGTTAAAAACATTACAGCAAAAGGGCTTTTTTTTTGCTCTTATTTTAGTCAAGGTTTCAATTGGTGACATTGAAGAATACTTCAAAAAAACAAAAAAAAAAACAACAAAAAACCCTCCAACTCTACAAATATTATTAGAGTAATGTAAGCATATTTACAGCTGAGTTATTTTCTGTTTTTTCCATATCTTCATGTCTTTTTGTTTAAAACCATTTTTATCTTCTTTCTCAGGGGATAGTCCTGCACTGTCCAATTTTAGCTTGGCCCCTAATCCCAACATGCCTGACTCAATTGTTTAAGAAGCCCTTCATGGTTTTTACATGGGCATGTTAGAGCTGGAAAACCACCAAAATGTGAAGTACAGGGACATGAAACACCGACTTAGTACAACATTTAACCTCAATAATGGGACACTCTGATTCACAGGATGGTGCGCTGTGTTAGCAAGACACTTGATGTCAATTGCATTATAAATCGGTGAAATCATTGAAGGAAGACCAGGCATTAAAATTAGAATTAAACCACAGACTTTAAGAATGAAGCATGTTTCTGAACCACTACTGCTCATTAGTGTGTAGTGCCCAATATTTGCATGGATGTGGGCATGGAGAATGCTTTTTTTTTTATAAAGCAGTGCACTAGCCTGGCCTAGGCAGTAAGAATGATATGCCTGTCTGATTTCTCTTAACATACAGATCGTTTCCTTCACATCTAAACCCATGCAATGTGATCATATCGGTCCTGATCTACAGAGTATTCTTGTACATGTTTAGCAAAAGATCACAAATACACGCTTCCTATTAGGATAAAAAAGGACACATCATTTAGAGTTCCAGTCTGCTGCCTAGTGTGACCTAGGATTGATCTGCCTTCGTTTGTTCTGCAGGTTGGCTCTGATTTTCTGCCTCTGCACTCCCTTCTTTGGAAGTAGCTGAAGCTTCTGCCTTGGCATTAGGCATTTCGTTTGTAGAATCATTATGCCGTTCATGGCTGCTAGAGTCTCTGAGCATTTCGTGTCCGTTAGGCTCAAGTTTGTCGAGTCTGTCATCCCTGTCCCAGCGGGTGCTTCTTTCTCTGTCTCTACGTTTGCCCCGTTCTTCCTCCCTCCCTTGCTCCCTCTCCCTTTCTCTCTCTCCATCAGGACTTCTCCAGTCTCTACGTGACCCTGCTCTCTCCCAGCCTCCCCTTGACTCCATCTCTTCATGCCATCCCCCAAAGCGTTCACGACCTTCTGCCCGTTCACCCCCAAACTGCCTGCGCCCTCCAAAGCGTTCCTGCTCTCTGTTCCTCTCTCCCCTGAATGGAGGGCCCGGAGGGGGGAAAGGACCTCGGATGGCATGTGATGGAGGAGGAGGCATGCCAAAACTCCCTGGTGGAGGCTCACGGTGCATCATCTGTGGTGGGCCTCTGGGGGGCATCATCTGGGGGGGCATGGGGGGCATACCAGGCCGTGGAGGGGGCATCGGGAAGCGCTGCAAGTGAGGTGGTGGGGGCATTCCTGGTGGGCGCTGAAGTGGCATCGCCCCTGGTCTTGTACCTAAAAGTCCTGGTGGATTTTGCATGTTCATGCCAGGTGGAGGTCCTGGTGGAACCGGGTTACCTGGTGGGACCAAAAAAGGTATACAAAATGGAATTTGTTATTATTTAACTATAAAACATAAAACTTGTGTTTTAGATCAAAGGACAGACAAGAAAACGTTAACTATTTTACAGAACAACAAAATCAATTGTGAAACTTTTTTACTGATTTATTATTGATTTATTGAAAAGCACATTGAGATTAAAAATCTCTTTTGCAAGAGCATCCTGGAAGTGCTAATAAGAGCTCAAATACAGCATGTCTACATTAAAGAACGTTTTATTTGACTATGAACGTTTGAGCATCTGAATAAATTCTAAATGGATTTGTACTGTTATATACACACAGCAGCTGAAATTTTGGAATAATTTGTACTAAATGGCAATATTTGAGAAATGGAACCAGATGAAGTGCTTCTTTCTAAAAACTACTGAGTTACGTTCATGAATATGATATGAAGCAGCCTAACTAGTTCTCATCAACTCACCTGGACCAGTACTAAAACCATCTACACCTTCCCTATTGATCCTCGAACCCATTCCTACTGGATCACCAGCCAAATCCTCAACAGAGCTGCCAACTGCAAAAACACAACCAAGAAATTACTCAAATTATATCAATCATTATTGAAAAATTTATGCAGTGCCATACGATCAGGAAGGACACAGGTTTTATGTAATTCTGCAGAGGAAATGATATATGGTATGCAGTGTGTGCTGGACTTACCTGGTGGCATGCCAATGCCTGCTGCGGGAAGAGGGGGTCCTGCAGTGCCAATAGGAGGCATGCCACCCGGAGGGAGAAATCCTGAAATTGTAGGTGAAGATAAGCATCATAATAGATTAAAAAGACATGTACTCATGACGCATGCACAATTCTTCTCTATACCCAAATGGCAGCCTAAAGGCTTCACTCTGAATTTTAACTGCACATGTTCTAATGATAATGCAGTTAGGTTACCAGGAGGAATCTGCATGGGGTTAAAGCCAGGCCTCATAAACGGTCCAGGTGGAGGAGGAACACCCGGTGGAAATGATGGTGGTGGGATATTCATGGCAGCAGGAAAACCTGGGGGTGGAACTCCAACTGGCCCAGAAGGCCCTCCTGGCTGGACAGGAGCAGCCTGGATAGAAAAAAATTAAATGTTCAACTGCATCCTAAGTTAAAACTTATCTTAGTTATCTACTGCATCTAATAAGATACAGTTTAAAACACAAATTTCTATAAATGCAGAAAAGTGACTGACTGAAAAGTTATTGCTTTTTTGTTTACTTGTATAGCTTTAATTATATATTTTAATTCAAAGGATAGAATAACATGATTCTTTGATTTTGTCATTTGCTAGATTATTTACGTAGTGGAAAAGCATGCCAATATCTGAGTCATAAACACATGTAAACACAATCAGATTATTGTTGAAATTACATTTGTGCGCATTACTTTACATTACCTGCACAGGGAGCAGTGCTGGGCTCTCAACCATCTGGCCCATGTCGCCTCTGCCATTTTGAGGCACATCATCTGCAGTCTCCAGTTCACTGTGCACACCTTTCCATTCTGGAAGGAAAAAAAACTAGCCAGTAAGCCCCACTTCCACAAGCCAAAGCAATGTTGTCGGTGTACATTTTGGTCCATGCGTACATTTTGAAATAAATAAAAATTTCACAGAAATCCAGACTGAAATGTACATATCCTTATTGTTTTTAAACAGCAACTACAGGATGTTATCATCATCTTTGTTACAAGATGGGTCTAAACCAAGCAGATACGATACATTTTCCTGCCTGTGGATTCCGCTGATTATTGTGGAAGTGCTCCCTCAGTACATGTAACCAGTAGGAACTGGGAAATATTTTGTGGCAGTTTCAAACCAGATATCCACCCCCTTTGCTACACCACTGATGATGACTGTACACATTATAATGACGTTAGGTGGTTTTTTGATTATAGTTAACTTATAGTTGGCAAGCCAGCTGACATTTGGTTATGTAGACCGTCGATAAAAATGTTCATTTCCAAAGGAAGCAACAACATTAAATTGTAGCTAGCTACAATATAAAAAGAGTCATCCCACTGCTTGATGTGCACTTCCCTTAGTAGTAATAATGTGAGGGTGTCCAGTGACTGGTGACACAGATGGTGCTTGGATACAGAGAAGCACAACAATAAAAAAAAATATGTTGAAGACTGTACTTAATTTCATGATTAGCCTTTTTTTTGTTCGATTAAAAATATGTAAGGCCTTTATTCAATTTCTGTTATAACTCTGAACCATGGAAAATCAAAGTTTTACCCAGAAGGAACACTTACAAGTCCAAAGAAACTGTTTACCAGGAATCTACACATCTTCACCATAATTCAGAGCTATGGTGAAAACACCCAAACTTAACCCTCATTTGGTATGCGCAGCAGGTTCACTCTTAATGGCAATAAATATCTATGAACTTGTGCATTTTATGTTACCTGGGGAAAGTGTATCAGCATCCAGCATGCCCCCCTCTCTAAAAACTTCCAGATCTTCCATTTTGACTTTGGACCAGGGGACATAGGTGACACCAAGCTCTACGTCCCAATACTGCTTGAACTCTGACTTGATACCTTTGTTCAGAGCCCAAGCAATCTGTGGATAAAAATGAACATAACCATTCAGTGTGAATGAAAAAGAAAAAAAACTTTATATTTGAATTAGAAGTTACATTTCGAGTACCTTTATGGCTTTTTGGTTGACTTTGTAAGTGCCTCTGCTAAGCTTCTGGAGAGCCCGAAAAGCATCCTGTCGATGAACCATGACAATGTAGGCACAACCTCGAGGAGGAATCATCTGCCAAACAAACACATCACCAATAATTTATGTTGTATATTATAAATGATGTATGGCAGTATACAGACTCTCATTATAATTAGAATGTACCAGTTTTGTACATACGTTTATGGACTCTATCTGGCCAAACTCCTCTAGTAGACATGCCACATCCTGCTGTTGAGTCCTTTTGTCCAGCTGGCCAACCCAAAGTGTTGTGCTGCACACTTCATGGGGGGACAAAAATTACATCAAGAGAAAGAGGGTGAAGATCAGTTTTAGAAAGAACTGAAACATTAATCAGTAAATGATTTTAAAACTCCAACATAAAAATGATTAAATTAAATACCACTTTTTAAAAAAAAAACTTTTACAGAACATTTTTGTAGTGTTTGTGGAACTTTTATCCCTAAGATCTATGTAGAAAAATGATCATGGCTCACCACTTAAGGTGTCAGGTTTGATGAGTGGCAAGCCTTTCTGTCTACGTTCTCGTTCCCTCTCCCTTTCCCTCCTCTCCTGAGAGCGAGAGCGGGGTGAGTGGCGCCGCCTTTCTCTAGAGCGAGAACGAGACCGTCGATGTCGGAAACGTCTGGAACGAGAACCCGACCGTGACCGCCTCCTTTTGGGAGATCTGGGAAATGGAACAAACACAGGTGATCCAATGCAGACTGAATTTGCATAGTTTGAGAAAGTATTTAAACATTAATGCTTGCATTAACTATATTGTGTCCTCCAGATATTATCCGTTTTTGAAAGATTGAATGTGAGACACAACTCGCCTTGAACCAGACCTAGACCGTGTCCTCCTGCCATCTTGGTGCGGTCTTGTGTCTAACTCCCCAGAGGCCTCCTGTGTGCAAAAATATATAAAAGTGCTTTAGAGAGCTTTATTGGTAAAATAAACTAAAAATAGAAAACGTGTCCCCCAATCAATGCAAACGTTTCTGCATGTTATTTCTGTGATCACAGATTTAAGTTTCCTTTGGTCTACAAATATCAGGGCAATTCAGAGAGCCTTGCCTGATGCTGCTGTCCAGCAAGGAGGTGAGGAAATGCATTGTTTTGAGGGGGAAAGGGTCCAGTGAAACCAGTGGGACCTACACCTGGTGGAATCATCCCTGGGTAGGGTTGAGGAGGCATTCGGTTGAAAGCCTGAGGCTGTCCATTTGGAGATGGAACCTGGAACAAGATGTTACCAAATTATCAAATGAAGGATAAAGGAATGCAACAACTTAACCTCACACTGTTAGTAGGGACAATGCTGGCCTGAAACATTTCCCAATTCACTGACTTATTTTATGATGTATGCTGTTGAGTGAGTCAACTTGTTGAGTGCTGCCAGTAACAAGCATTTTTTGTAAATTATTTACCCAAAGGCAATACATTGCAAAAGGAAAGGAACATCTTTTACAGAACATCTAACATCAGTACATCTAAGAACGATTGGACTGAAATATGTGCCTACATGCTGCTTCTAGCTCATGAGTATTAGCTTAACTTATTTCTAGCCATGAGATGATAATTGCTAATAGTAAAAGATTCTATGCCACTGGACCTTCTCAGATTTTAGTGAAATATACCCATCATAGTTCTTCAACAGTTCGTCTGCAACAATCTGTAGCCAAAGCAGCTAACTGGGGCAGAGTGGTCACAAAGCCTCAGAAGAAACATAACACCGATTAGTTAACATAAAACTTTAAACCTACCTGGTGTTCTTGACTCAAGCCCATCAAGTGCTGCTGAAAGTGTTGCATCTGACTGGGAGCTTGAGGGAAGACTGCTGATGACTGTTGAATCTGAGGTGGCTGGACACCTTCTCCAAAGCCACTGCAGATGCAGGCAGACACACACACACACACGTCAACACCGTCATCCACTTACCAAAAAATGAAATTCATTAAAACTTTCACAAACAAGTACAAGGCCTTTTTCAGCTTGAAATGTACAATAATGCTGACAGGAAAAGGGTTTTTAGGTCATAGCATACTAGGCAGACTGGACAGAGGGTGCCTCGTCCCTCTTGGTCTCTTCTCCTCCTTCCGGCTCATCATCATAATCAAAACGATCAAGAATTTTCTGAAAACAAAACAAAAAAAAAGAACAAAAAAAAAATGCTAGGCTATATTAAAGGCTATATTTAACCCTAAATTCTATAAATACAAAGCAGATGGAGTCCTTTAACCTGGCAATATGGATGTGTACTCACTTTATCAAATGTGGCTTTCTTCTCTGTAGGCTGCGTGATGTGTGGCTGGCCTTGTGCCAAGGCTGTGGGTGGCTGAATAGTTGAGGGTTGTATCTGGAGATGGGTCATCATGTTATTCTCCAGCGCTGGAGACTGGGGCTTCACGGGCTGCTGGAATGTCTGGAGCATCTGCTGGAGCTACAGTTGGAATGTTAGCGTTAGAACAAGTTGCCAAAGAGACAGCACATTTAAGATGCATGTGTTGGGACAATGGTTTATCAAACCTGTTGGCCTTGGGAGGACTGGAAGAGTTGAGCTACAGCAGCAAAGGCATCAGAGTTCTGAAGCTGTGGCACAGACACCTGCACAGAGTTAACCGACACTGTTGTGTGGCTCTCAGCTTCCCTTGCTGGGGAGGAAGGAGATGCAGCTGAGGAAGAGCAAATTTAACAATTAGTTTATTTAACTGTCAGTAGATGTAGTTTCTTCATCTAATGGAGTGGATTAAGCAAGATATGCACTGTTTAATTTTGACTTGTAAAAAAAAAAGTTCCGGGTCAATTAAAAAAGTATTTAGCATATTATTCACCCGCACCAGGGCCATTGTCCATGCCTGGAACTGGGCCTGAGCTGCTGGATCCAGCAGCCATGTCCAGAAGAGGCTGTATCACCTCAATCTTAAACACACCATTCTTTTGCCACAGGTTCAAGACACGCACAATCTTACTCTGTAAACATAACAGGCAGAAAGAATAACATTAAATAGATGGGTGTTTTTTCACCTTCATCTTCCATCATGTATAAAAGATGGGTGAAAAAAGTGGTTTAAGATAGCCATCTTTCCATATTACAGTATATACAAAAAATTGTGAATGTCTGACCATCACAACATTCCACTGCAAATTCTGTCCCCACTTTTGCCAATATAGTAACCTCTACTAGTTTAGAAAGGACTCGATTTTGTGTGTGAGTGTGGATTTGAGCTCATTCAGACACAAGAGCATTAGTGAGATTAAGCCTGGGGTGCAGTCAACATTTCAGCTGAGGTCAGTGCTCTGTGTAGGCTACTTCAGTCACTACATGCCAATCTTGTCTTCAAGGACCTCGCTTTATGCACAGGGGCACTGTCATGCTGGAATGAGTTCCAGTGAAGGGAAACTGTAAAGCTACAGGATACGGAGATCTTATACAATTGTGCACTTCAAAATGTGAAAACAGATTGAGAAAGATCAACAAATGGGTGTGATAGTCAGATGTGCCCTAACCCTTCAGATATATTAAAATATTTGGCCAGCCAAATATTTAAATACATAGACACTGTTGGACAATAAGGCCATGTTGCCTCAAGGCCAGGGGCTGCGACAAATTTGTTTTTACAAATTTTATTTTTCACGCTTGTGCCCAAAGTTGAAGAGTGAAATGAAGCGCACAAATGAGGAATTCTAGGAACTTTCATCAAAGGGTTTTAGGCTACAGGCAGATTTCAGAGAGAAACTGGGTACAGAGTAGTTACTTCCATTTACAATTGGACAGCGGCAATAGTGCTGGATGCCACACTTGTGAACCGGGAGTTCCAATTGCTGGTTTTCCTGATATTAATAGCTTGACTGCATTCTGATAGCAAGACGTGCATTTTCAGGTGGCACAGTACAAGAGTCCTTTTTCAGATATACAATGAAACGATGGCTACATGCCACACAGATGTTTAATTGTGGCTGTGTCTTAAAATGTGCAGCATACAAGAAGCTAAAATTTGTAAGCAAAAATAATTTAAAATTTTTAACACGATGCTGTCATGTCTGATAAAATTAGGAAATTACAAAGTAAAACGTGTGTGGTGCATCAGAAACCTGCAGAGGCAACGTACAGGTAGCTGAGGCAAAATGATCATCCCTGAGAAATGAGATGCATGAAGAAGTCACAGACCAAAAAAACCACCTAATCGTACCCTATCCTCTGTGGGACATAAGCAGAGATTCTCAAAAGTCCCAGTGATGTTCTTAGTGAACCGGGGACCAAACACATCCTTGTCTGCACCAAATTGATGACGAGACTGTCGCACAATGGAGTCCACAACATAGAGTCCTGGTACTTTATACTCAGGCTTGCACTGGGGGGAGGGGGAAGAACAGCACATTTTAATGAAGTACAATGTTTTAAGAAAATGACATTAAGATAATAAGACCATTGTAAAAACAAATAGAAAAAAGCACAATTACCTTCTTGATAAATTTCTCAACAATCTGGACAACATGCTTGTATAACTAGACCAGAGAAATACAGACAGTGTTAATGCCTTGAAGCAATACAGCAATCTTGGTTTTAACTGCATTTAATTGCTGTATTAAAGGATTTTAAGTTTATTCTAACTGATATTTTAATTTAATACCAAGTCACACTTGTGAAGCAGTTAGACTTACTTTAATGGCTTTTATTGCAGATTTTGTAATGGAGATCATCTTTGCCCTGGAGATTGGAGGTTTTGAGTCCATCAGGGAGAATAGCTGTAATGCAAACATATAATGAGAGTCAATGCTCATATCCACTTATGCACTATAAGCATGGAGAAAAACATTCATGCGGAGATGTGCGATATGACAAAAGTTACATATCACAAGTTTCAGTTACACGGAAATGCAAGAAAAATGCATTCTGTAACAGAACTGCTTATGATCAGACTGTGTAATTGTTTAAAATACAAGAAACAACACCCCAATATTTCAGAAATATTTTGTGCAATCTATCTAAACCGCCATCACATTGCTACATGCAAGCATGCTTGCCGCCTCCTATGCAAATTTAGATGCTTTTGAGATTCAAGCACTGTTTGGATCTTGCCCCAAAACTGATTACATCACAATATTATTACCTACTCCCCAGGTCAGTGTTTCTATGAAGCACAGCACCACACACTAGTTCCAGATTGGTGCAGAACCACATGCGGGGAAATGACTGGTGAATAATTCTGTCTTTTAGAAAGAGTCACTAAGGGGAAAGAATCTATCAATCACTGAGTTCATTTGTTTTGGTGTTACTGACTGGTTTGTTGCACAGCAGCAAACCGCAAAACTCAAACGTGCAAACCAAAGCACAACATTTCCATACATATCCATGACTTCAACAACACCCGATCGAAGGCATTCATGAATCTACAGTATTCCAGTTAAACAGTTAAAACAGGCAACACCATGGGAAATCAATGAATCCTAGGTCTTGCATCAAATCTTTAGAAATACTACAGATTTAACAAATGTTCGGCGGGAAACCGAGGTGCTCATAATGATGTATAAAACGCTTACATCTGCGTCTTAATCTCTGTTATCTTAATCCATAATCCCTGTTCACAATGCAGTTTGTAATGGTCAAAGTTCATGCAAATGGGTGTGTGATTTTTGCTTTTCAAATTTCTCTACCATTTGTTTCAAATTAAAAAAATCTGTATACATGTGGACAGGATCTTAGATCACCACATGATTAGGCTTCACTTTTGGGCAAACTGAACAAACCGGTGAAAAGAGAGCAATTCTCACAAATTAATGTACACACACCAGACACAAACATGTCTTCTCCAAAAACTTTAATATGCACACGTCAGGGAAAATCTCTTAATGAAATAATAATGACACTATAAGTATAACCACAACCCCATTTACTGCGTTTCTATACAATTCCCTGTTATGTAGCTACATTCTAGTTGGGAAAGGGACATCATTGAATAACTATGCCACAATTACACAAGTTGCTGAAACACTGAAATTTCATACCTAATCAGAATAAACACAGAAATCTCCAAACATGTCTGACTGAAATGTTTATCTTTCATTTCACTCAATTTACATTACTCTTTAGAACCATATGTTCAGAGCAAGAGATGTTCAATATAGCTAAACTAAATGCATACTTGATACTTGCAAATAAAGGTGAACTGATTAATCAACTGAAATCAGGTGACTTCAGCCACATTGGGCTTTGATAAGACTGAGGATCACTTTTTAGCGTATAAATATTTATTGTATAAAACAGCTGTTCAACAATAAAATATTCATAATAAACACATATACAGCAGTTTTGGCAGAAGCAGCAATGGAAATTTACACACTTCATTGTGTGTGGGGGTCATTTCTTCTGCACTCACTATTAAGAAACTAATTATTAAAATAACGGAATTTCTTTCCGGCTTAGGTGAAAGTGTTCCTTACACGCTACATAAGGCTCATCGGCATGAATGAAGACCAAAAGCTACTGTCAGAGAACTTTCACTCGGAAAAATGCTGAAGCTCAAAAGAGGCTTTTAAACATGCACAGATGGCAATGTTCACGTTGTGTATAAAGGTCTATGATACATCCATGTCAACTAAATGAGGAGGCTGAGCTAAACACAACAGCATGTCAGTTAAAAAAAGCATGAGGCTGCACCAGCTGAATGCACGTTTGGGTGTAAAATCTGCACTAAACTATATGCCAGGTAGCAATCCACAGCCCCACGAGGAACACTGCAAAAAGATATAGATCGAAAATCAGTCCGCCTGCTTTCACGATATCAGAAATTAAGGCAAAATCAAGCAAACACAGATATTCTGAGAAGCTTGCAATTTTTCTAAATAGAGTCATCACAATGCACATTCACCCAAAAACTCTTCAATTCATGTTAAATATGAGTTCAGCTATCAGATAAAGTAATTTCATGTGTCTCCTTACTGTTAGTAGCTCAAAATGAGAATCATGTACTTTGCAATATCGCTGATTCAAGTAGCTTTTCCACACAAACTCAGTGAGTTGAATCATTTTTGACGACAATCACAAAAACCTCAACAGAATCCTAGAGAGACTGAGAAGTTGATAGAAATACAACAAATACAGCAAGTAGTGACTCACAACCAACTCCTGCAAACTTCTGACATTTGCTGAACTAATGCACACCACGGATTAACTTTTCACAGTTTTTGTGCTAGAGCTTCCCACCCTATTGATCTCGATTCAACTGTGTAAATAAACATGGAAAAAAAAAAAAACTGGTGAAGGAACAGTGTTAATTGTATTCCAAAGGTACACGGGTGTGTGTAATCAGAGATGATGGATCTTGATCTAACCTTATTATTCATTAATATATATTTGTAAAATAATGAATAAATAGTGCCCAAGTGATTTGCAAACAATAATACCACCACCACTACTACCAATTATAATGGACAATGCCAATTAAACCGCATTCTGAAACCGAATGCGGATATCAGATTAGTAAAATGCACTTAAATTGAGAGGGGAAAAAAAGATGTAATCCGATTTCCTTTCGTTTGGCTCCATCACAGTTTATCTGTTTTCTCTTTACAGATGTGCGAGATCAGAAATGCCACATGCTTTAGTCACAATCTGAAGCCTGTAAAGCAGCATGCCAGTTGATGTCTGTTACACTGATGTCCAAAACAAACCCCCTTCACGCGGGCTAACCGGCTAACTCCAAAAACACAGCGAAGTGTTCTCCTGAATGTTTCAATACAACACAATGCTGAAACATCTTTATTCGCGACTATGATGATGAATATTAACAACACTGGGGTCACCATCGTGCTATAAAGTAGAGGAGGGGGCACTGTTGCTATACTTACTCTCACAACACTAGCTAACTATGCTAACAACACAAGGCTACTGTAAACACACTGCCTACAAACGGACGTCTAATGAGCACTTCTGGTTATCAAAAGAGCAGCTTGTTTAACTAATTATACCACTAACAGAAGTTTAAAATAAGCTAATTTAAATACTGCAAAGCGAGCACTGGCTTAACTACCTTGATAGCACGTAAGCACAACTAGCTATACAGCTAGCTAACAAGCCCCCCAACAGCCTAGAGAAGAAATGAGGATGGTGTATTATACACTTTATCTTCCACCAGACATTCACACTTATGCATTTTGTGGCCACGTGTTGCTTAACAGTCCACACCGCTCAGGAACATGTGCACATTTAAAACAACAAGGCCTTCGTTTTCTAAGTGGCCCGAGCAATAAAGCTAACCGGGGCCCACTTTATATTCATAGACAATCCGGTAGGCTAAGCAGCTAAGCTAACGCTAGCTAGCTATTCAGATAACCTGTAGCTACCTGGGCAATACAGCTAGAACTACATCTGTAGAGTAAAACCGACCTCGTGGTTAAAAGCGTTGACTGCATCCATTGTGTTCCACCTTTGTTGAATGTCTTTCTATTCGTTAAATTCCCAAATAAATGAAGTAATGCGCCTTAACGGGCCATCCCAACATGTCCGCCGCCTCTCGCCCTCAGTAGAAGACAGGAGTAGAGTGGTTGCGGCGCGCAAGGCATGCTGGGATTACTGCACGTGTTTCCGAATTCAATGCACAAGATGGCGCTGCGGAGATTACTTTGTGACCGATAGTTTGCATCAACTAGACCAACGGTGGGCAAGCTGCGGACCGCGGGCCACATACACCCAGTTGGGCTGTTTAATCCGGCCCGTCGAGTATTTACAACATTGTCCTAAAGGCCGCATTTATTTCTCCGTTTTCTTGCAATGCTATGCGTTTCAGTTGATTCCACTAGATGACGCACTCCAAACACTACAGAGCTTTGTCTATCGTCTCTACACACAGATATTCATTCTTTACTTTTGCTATTCCATTGAGCCCTACCTTAACAATGAATGAACCAAAGAATAGAAAAGTAGACAAATTGAATAAAAGTTTTCTTTATTTTTTAGGTAATGGGTTTCAATTTATATTAGTTCATCCTTACATCTGCTACAGGCCTGGTTTGTCTGTCAACTTTTGGAACCCAGTGTGGCCCTTGAGCCAAATATTTTGCCCACCTCTGAACTAGCTCAACTAAAATGTTAATTACTTTACTACACAATCATGATTGCCACAGTCGCAGCCAAGTAGTTTTAGACCAAAGTGAAAAACACAGCGAGGTGTTCACCTGAATGTTTCCAATACACCAAAATGCTAAAACATCTTGATTCGCGACTATGATGATGCATATTAACAACAATGGAGTCACCATCGTGCCATAAAGTAGAGGAGGGGCACTGTTGTTATACTTACTCTCACAACACTAGCTAACTATGCTAACAACACAAGGCTACTGTAAACACACTGCCTACAATCGGATGTCTAATGAGCACTTCTGGTTATCAAAAGAGCAGCCTGTTTAACTAATCATACCACTAACAGAAGTTTAAAATAGGTTAATTTAAATATTGCAAAGCGAGCACTGGCTTAACTACCTTGATAGCACGTAAACACAACTAACCACAACTAGCTATACAGCTAGCTAACAAGTCCCCCAGCAGCCTAGAGATCTTCCACCAGACATTCACACTAATGCATTTTGTGGTCACGTGTCGCTTAACAGTCCACACCATTCAGGAACATGTGCACATTTAAAACAACAAGGCCTTCGTTTTCTATTTGGTCTGAGCAATAAGGCTAACTTTAGGGACCCACTTTATAAAAAAAAAAAAAAATGCTATGGGCTAGTTAAAAAATAATGCATTAATCAACAACAACAACAAAACCAAACAAACAAAAAAATATAACAACAACAACAACAATAATAATAACAATAATAATAATAGTAATAATAATAATAATAATAATAATAATAATAATAATAATAATAACAACAACAACTGTTTTCAAGCAAACACTAGCTCTCACTCACCCACTTTCTGTGAGCACTTTATTTTGGTCAAGGTCAATATATATTATAACTCATATATTTCAATATTTTTCCCAAAATATTCAATAAGTGTCCCCAAATATATCAAACTATCATTTATCTGATCACCTGTCTGGTGGAGTTTATTTGATTGTGAATATTCTGTGTTGACAATTTTCTTTGGTTGTAGAATCAACTTACATAATTGTCTTTAAAATAATATGTGACAAAATTTGAAATTTACTTGAATTTGATTTGAAAAAAGTGCTATCACAAATTCAGAGGCAGTATGTTCTATAAGTAATTCAATAAATAAATAAGGTTGGCATTCTTCAACAAAACAGCATTTATCTATCTATCTATCTATCTATCTATCTATCTATCTATCTATCTATCTATCTATCTATCTATCTATCTATCTAGCTAGCTAGCTAGCTAGCTAGCTACAAGGGATACAAAATACAAAGGGATATTATAAGAGAATCTGTTTAAGTTTGCTTAAAAATTATAACTAAAGAGAAACTTCACCTTTCAGCGGAACACTGATCCCAAACACAAGGCCAAAGCAATGTAGAAGTGGTTAAAAACAAAAAACATCAAAAAACAAGCTGAAGAACCTGGAGCAAATTGTCAGAAAGAATGGTGAAAACTACTCCCATAGCAGTGTGCAAATCTGATAGGAGCTTACCTCAATAGACCTTAAGCTGTAATTGCAGCAAAATATGGTTCTACCAAGTATTAGCCTGTAAGACTTGAATATGACTTGAATGTATGACCACCTGCGTAATATTGTGTTGTTCCCCCTTTTGCTGACAAAACAGCTCTGACCTGTCATGCACTGTGTATTCTGACACCTTTCTATCAGAACCAGCATTAACTTCAGCAATCTGAGCAACAGTAGCTCGTCTGTTGGATCGGACCATACATGCCAGCCTTCACTCCCCACGTGCATCAATGTGCCTTGGCCGCCCATGACCCTGCCAGACCGGGAACACCCCACAAGAGCTACAGTTTTGGAGATGCTCTGATCCAGTCTTCTAGCCATCATAATTTGTCCCTTGTCAACCTCGCTCAAATTCTTACACTTGTCCATTTTTCCTGCATCAACTTTGAGAACAAAATGTTCACTTACTGCCTAATATATCCCAGTTTTTTTTCCCCAGCTCTTTGAAAACCAGAATAATTACTCTAATGATTAGGTTTTCATATGGTTAGCTTTTTACACAGGATGATTAGGTTTTTAGGATTAGGATTCACAGATGTTTTCTGATGTACTTGTCATAAGATGGAAGTCACAGACTACTTAAACATTCCCTAGTTTTGAATAATATGAATAAACAGCACTTGATATAAAGGATGTAGATGTATGCCTCTATAGCTTGTTGTGTTAACCAAGAAATCATAACTCCAAGTGACCTCTGAGTGAGCTGGATCATCACAGATCTTTTTTCTGCATCCTTAGAAAGTCCTTCTGGCTCGACAAAGCTTATATAATGACTTGAAAAATCAATGTTCAGCAGTCCAGCATTGGGAGAGCATCCAGAATTTGGGAGAGTGATTGGAAGCAGACTGTTCCTTCAGGCATAAACAGCGTCATGAATAGTCAAACAATTGAGTCACGGTCTAGAGGGAAATTTAATAGATAATCTAGTGACTTGACAGCTAAAATGTGTCCAACAGTTTACCACAGATATTAGGTTTGTATGGAAGAGCTATACTGAAAAAAGGGAATATATCGTCGATCTGATTTACGAGAAACTATAATATATAATTTACATAAAATTGTTACTTATTAAAATATTAAAGTATTAAATTAACTTGATTAAATCATGTGTGACATTGGAGTGCAGTGGGCAATATTGTTACCTCATAGCCCCAGGGTTTTATGTACAAAACAATAATCGTGCAATAAAACAAAACAATAAAACGCTCACGCTTCACTCTGTGAAGGTTTTTAGAAAATAGAAGTAGAAATTAGCAGCCTCTGCCTTTTATTTGGTAGAATTGCACACAAATGATAAAGTACTTGATGAATAATGAATGGGTCACGTTATTCATTAATCTTACAAGTAACAGTAAGTGCTCCTTAATTAAAGAATGCATGAGGTAACAAAGTCATTAGCATTACAAACGCTTTGGGAAACCCACACTGTAAACTTATTTAATCATTTATTTTATAATAATTTGTTAAAATAAAAGAATAAAACTTCTTTATTTAATCTTCAAAATGTAAAGTAAGTAATATTGGGTGAAACACATTGATCTATTATATCCAGTTAACCTAAACTATGATGTGATTCAGGACATCTTATAAATCTAATAAATTAATGGGTTTTTTTTTTTCTTCTTTTTTTTTTTTTTTAATTTTTTTTTACAGTAATGCATCTTATGTATATATGCACATATGCATGTGAAATATTTCTGTAATCCCAGACATTCAGTGTGGTCTCAGAGATTTGAACCCCCACTGTGAGGTCTATTTACTCTTCTCAGTTGAATGCAAGCATTAGAAATTGGGGTAATGCAAAATATTTATGCACCTGCCTTGGAATTCCTGGCAAATCAGGTTAGTTAAATTCAACAGCATTTATTTTCTGGTCTGGTATGTGAAAAACAAAACTTATATGTTATAAAGCTTATAAAACTATGTGCTATAAATAACATGATTTGAATATAGGGGCATATTCTGCATGAAAAACGTTCACATGTTAACTCCAGAAATATTACACATGCATATGTGCATATATACATAAGATGCATTACTGTAAAAAAAAAAAAAAAAAAAAAAAAAAAAAAGAAAAAAAAAGACCATTAATTTATTAGATTTATAAGATGTCCTGAATCACATCATAGTTTAGGTTAACTGGATATAATAGATCAATGTGTTTCACCCAACATTACTTACTTTACATTTTGAAGATTAAATAAAGAAGTTTTATTCTTTTATTTTAACAAATTATTATAAAATAAATGATTAAATAAGTTTACAGTGTGGGTTTCCCAAAGCGTTTGTAATGCTAATGACTTTGTTACCTCATGCATTCTTTAATTAAGGAGCACTTACTGTTACTTGTAAGATTAATGAATAACGTGACCCATTCATTATTCATCAAGTACTTTATCATTTGTGTGCAATTCTACCAAATAAAAGGCAGAGGCTGCTAATTTCTACTTCTATTTTCTAAAAACCTTCACAGAGTGAAGCGTGAGTGTTATACACGATTATTGTTTTGTACATAAAACCCTGGGGCTATGAGGTAACAATATTGCCCACTGCACTCCAATGTCACACATGATTTAATCAAGTTAATTTAATACTAGACAACACCAACATCCTTGTGAGATTTGCCAACATGACTATATAGTCCGAAGGATCACACTCACTTTAAGTTAACTCAAGTTAGTAGACTAGATTTTTTCTTTAATTAAGTAAAGAAATCATATTTTAATAAGTAACAATTTTATGTAAATTATATATTATAGTTTCTCGTAAATCAGATCGACGATATATTCCCTTTTTTCAGTATAGCTCTTCCATACAAACCTAATATCTGTGGTAAACTGTTGGACACATTTTAGCTGTCAAGTCACTAGATTATCTATTAAATTTCCCTCTAGACCGTGACTCAATTGTTTGACTATTCATGACGTTGTTTATGCCTGAAGGAACAGTCTGCTTCCAGTCACTCTCCCAACTTCAATGCTGGACTGCTGAACATTGATTTTTCAAGTCATTATATAAGCTTTGTCGAGCCAGAAGGACTTTCTAAGGATGCAGAAAAAAGATCTGTGATGATCCAGCTCACTCAGAGGTCACTTGGAGTTATGATTTCTTGGTTAACACAACAAGCTATAGAGGCATACATCTACATCCTTTATATCAAGTGCTGTTTATTCATATTATTCAAAACTAGGGAATGTTTAAGTAGTCTGTGACTTCCATCTGATGACAAGTACATCAGAAAACATCTGTGAATCCTAATCCTAAAAACCTAATCATCCTGTGTAAAAAGCTAACCATATGAAAACCTAATCATTAGAGTAATTATTCTGGTTTTCAAAGAGCTGGGAAAAAAAAACTGGGATATATTAGGCAGTAAGTGAACATTTTGTTCTCAAAGTTGATGCAGGAAAAATGGACAAGTGTAAGAATTTGAGCGAGGTTGACAAGGGACAAATTATGATGGCTAGAAGACTGGATCAGAGCATCTCCAAAACTGTAGCTCTTGTGGGGTGTTCCCGGTCTGGCAGGGTCATGGGCGGCCAAGGCACATTGATGCACGTGGGGAGTGAAGGCTGGCATGTATGGTCCGATCCAACAGACGAGCTACTGTTGCTCAGATTGCTGAAGTTAATGCTGGTTCTGATAGAAAGGTGTCAGAATACACAGTGCATGACAGGTCAGAGCTGTTTTGTCAGCAAAAGGGGGAACAACACAATATTACGCAGGTGGTCATACATTCAAGTCATATTCAAGTCTTACAGGCTAATACTTGGTAGAACCATATTTTGCTGCAATTACAGCTTAAGGTCTATTGAGGTAAGCTCCTATCAGATTTGCACACTGCTATGGGAGTAGTTTTCACCATTCTTTCTGACAATTTGCTCCAGGTTCTTCAGCTTGTTTTTTGATGTTTTTTGTTTTTAACCACTTCTACATTGCTTTGGCCTTGTGTTTGGGATCAGTGTTCCGCTGAAAGGTGAAGTTTCTCTTTAGTTATAATTTTTAAGCAAACTGAAACAGATTCTCTTATAATATCCCTTTGTATTTTGCTCCATCCATTTTCCCTTCACTTTTGAGAAGAAACCATGGTGCTGCTGATTTAAAAAGCATCCCCAGAGCATGATGCTGCCACCACCATATTTTACTGTTCAGATGATGTTAATTGAGTTAAGGCCTGTTTTTTCACCCACAATCCATCTTCACTTGGTCACTCTCATGCTTTAAAATGGCTCTTCTTGAACTCTGCTTTCTTTCTAGCCATGCTCCAATACATTCCACAATTATGCAGAGCTCTTGAAATGGCTTCCTACACTAGTCTCTACACTATCTACTGGGACAACTTACTGCCAGACCACCAGAGGGGGTGCTAGCAGGGTGAATTGCAATCCCTTGTTGAGTGTCATATCACCTGTCAATCTTCCTTAATGTGTTGCCTTATTTATACCTGCCCATTCGTGTCTGTCCTCGTCGGGTTATTGTTTCACTGTCGTGTCCGGATCCTTGTTTCTATTGTGAATTTTGCTATGTTGAATTCTTGTGTTTTTTAGCCAGGTTTCCGAGTAGTTATGATCATTTACTTTCTGCTTTGTGTGTCGTCATGGTATTTTTATTTCAATAAAAACAATGACTTGATTTTAATCCTGTGCATGGGTCTGAGTTGCTGCAACATCACAGCTTTCTAATAAATGTTGTGCCACCCTATGATGCAGCAATAGCAGTTCGAAGATGGGTGCAGGAAGATGTGCTAGCTCTCAATATCCTTGTTTGGTGGATATCATATTATGGTACAGAGCTGGCAAGTGTCCTGTGCCCAAATCTTTCCTGTTTAGGCCATACCCACTTCATGTTTAATAGGGTTAAAGACACAGTGAATTACCGAAAGCCGATACAAATACAAAGAGTGGAACTGCATTACACCCATAGATAATGATTTAATAGATAGATAGATAGATAGATAGATAGATAGATAGATAGATAGATAAAAGAAAAAAAAAACAACTTTATTATCATTGCAAAGTACAGGTACATAGCAACAAAATGCCATAACATAGAATTAACAGCTTTGACTAAATGGGTGACAGCAGGTATGTTCACATTAATTAAATGTTAATTAAGAGTTGTAGTTTTTTGTTTGGCAAATTGATTTAATTGTTAAATATCCCTGTATATGATTTATTAAACACTTTATGCTCTCATAGTGTATATACAACTGAAACAGCAGCGAAAGGTGTTGGACTAAATACAAGTTTTATTTATTATAATAGTAAGGTGTGCATTTTACTGAATGTCTGGTTGATCAATCTTGTTATGGCTATATGTTGTGATTACAGTTTTTGAAAAAGTGATTGTAAATGTGATTATTGTATGATTACATTATCATAGTGACAGAATAAAGTGTAACTAGTGTGCACTTGATCATGCGAGCTCTTCATCATACTACAGCTTTTGTGTTTAGATGTGCCTGCGTTCTTCCCTATTCTTTCATGTTTGTGTGTTTCATTGTGTGCTCATTTCATAGAAATGAGCTTTTCTAACATATTTATGTTGGGACTGAGCTCATTTGCTTATTAATGATGCATGTTATTTTATACTTTCTCCTACAGAGGGTGCCATTGTTTTAGAAAGGGACGACTCACATTCCACAATATTCATAATTTAAAGGAAAAAACACTGTTATGTTGGTGTTTGAGATTTAATGTTTTTCTCATGATACCACTCAAGTTTGTATCTAGGTTGTGTTTCACACAGTATCCATCACTCACATGCTCAATCCTGTTATTCATAAAACCAAGGGAAAGTTCATAGAAGGCAAATCAAATCGATGGACATACAATATTTTACTACCTAGAGGTGTAAATGGACTGTGGTACAAGATTAAGGGCACAATCCTGGGCATGAATAATAAGATAAAGCTGATGGATCTCTGTGATTGAGGATAAACCCAGATGCCACACATTCGTGCAGCTGCCTGGATTGTTTTCTATAAAAGCTGTGGGTGTGTATCCAGTTTTACAGTTGAACAGTGTTGTAAAAACTTAAAATTGTGCAATACTTAATATAAACTGGACAAGAAACACAGATGCCATGTGTTCTCCTTTACCCTCCATGAGTCAACTGTTTATTAGGATGCATGTCAAATGCATGCATTACAACTGAACAGAATCTCATACAAAGTCTTTGCAGGAAGAGGAAGAGGAAACATTGACTTCTTTCCATATACAGCCTATATGACTCCATGTATGCATTTAAATGTGCAGTTTGGGGTTTTTAACTGTGAGTCAAGAGCTACAATAATCATATCTATAATAATTCCAAAGCAAACATAAGAAATCTATGGCACACAGTTTCATGCAGTGGAGGGTTCTTGTTTAGTTCACTTCTGTTTTAGTTACATTTTTGTGGCCCTGAAACTCTGACGGAACCACTGAGACCACTATACCACTTACAGAAGAGTTATTAGGTTTCAATATTTGCCGTCTTTTTCCCTAAATAGGAAAAAAGCATTTTCATACTGCCTATGTTCATTTTTTTTTTTTTATAAAACATAAATATGCCTGCCAGAGGACATCAGTGCCACAGAGAACATAACACTGAAACAAATGCACTTTTTTTTTTGTGATATTTACATACTACTGAATATATGTGAGAAGGTCCAAACAAATATTGCTTTATAAAAAAAATGCTTTGATTTTATTGAATGTAAAAACATTTTAGCTTCATTTCTTTATATCACAAAATTGTCACATATAATTGTATAATGCTTTAGTCTCAATTTACCTAAAAAGCTGAAAGATGTATGGTGCAGCTAGAAGCAAATCTATAGCTAATATACACCGATCAGGCATAACATTATGACCAGAGCAGATATGAGGAGATAATCAGTGTTATGCACTTCACCTGTCAGTGGTCATAATGTTATGCCTGATTGGTGTATGTTCTGTATTTCCATGCATGTGGGAATCATTTTTATATCAAATTTTATTAAGATTTTAAAGAGGGCTTTGATAACTTGCCAGTGGCAGTGTAAGCCATCTATTGCTCTACAAAATCTGTAGTTGTTGTAGGTACTGTTTGTTCAATCTGAACTGAATTTTATTAAATATATCCAGATATTTTCCTTACTTTTGACATTGCTGGACAAAAACTGTATTATACTGTATTTTCTAAGAGCAGAGAGAAGACCCGAGCAGTGCAGAATGGGCTCTAGATAGAATTTTGGATTGCAGTGTATGCTTATGAATCATCCCAGAAATACACCTTGCCTGGGGCACTTAAACGCATGAGTAATTAGACTATATATTTTGCTTTCAGAAGATTGGCGTGAACATTTCTGAATGAAAGAACCACAGCCCATACTTACCTTTCAATTTGTCAACTCGTCATTCCCTCTATTCATTCTTCAGCATCATAATTATGACATTTTTCCAAGAGCACTGCCAAGATCTGCTTCCAACCTTTTCATCTGTGCTAATGGGATGACCATTTTGCCTTAAAAAGTGGGTTTTAACTGAACAATGGAGAATTTATTTTTAGCATACTGGTGACTGCATGCTCCACTCACCCTTCTGCATTATAAAATACCATTGCTGAGTAGGTTTGGCACCTTCCTTCCTTCCTTCCTTCCTTCCTTCCTTCCTTCCTTCCTTCCTTCCTTCCTTCCTCTCCTCTCTCTCTCTCTCTCTCTCTCCTCTCTCTCTCTCTCTCTCTCTCTCTCTCTCTCTCTCTCTCTCTCTCTCTCTCTCTCTCTCTCTCTCTCTCTCTCACCATAGCTTAATACATTAAGTTTCACCTGTCTATATTTACTATTGTATATTCATGAGTTAGTTCATCCTTAATCAACTGAGTTAATTCCTTGGACCACTTTTGACAGATACTGACCACTGCAGACCAGGAACACCCCACAAGAGCTGCAGTTTTGGAGATGCTCTGATCCAGTGGTCTAGCCATCACAATTTGGCTCTTGTCAAACTCGTTCAAATCCTTACGCTTGCCGATTTTTCCTGCTTCTAACACATCAACTTTGAGGACAAAATGTTCACTTGCTGCCTAATATATCCCACCCACTAACAGGTGCCATGATGAGGAGATAATCAGTGTTATACACTTCACCTGTCAGTGCTCAGAATGATATGGCTGAACCGTGCACATGTCCTACAGATTATATAAATGAGTACATAAAAATCTATATGTCTATTCTAAAAATATAATTGATTTTAAATTAGGTTTATTTATACATAACTATTGATCATGTCAGCAGCTTTCGGCTGCTCCCTGTTCGGGGTCGCCACAGTGGACCAACTGGTCCGCACAACAACTTGGCAAATGTTTTACGCTGGATGCCCTTCCTGATGCAACCCTCCCATTTTTCCAGGCTTGGGACCAGCACTGCATTCAGCGGCTGGGGTTGAGGCATTGGCTGGGAATCGAACCCAAGCCTTCCACATTATAGGCGAGAAACCTACTACTGAGCCACCTATTGACCCTGTCAGTAATCTTTTAAATAAAAGATTGGTGAATAGCAAAAAGACCTGAAATACTCAAGCTATCACTATTTGAGTGAGTGTTTAAGATCAATGACATATCATCAGGAAGTCATGTCTGAACCCACTGGCCTTTTTATAGGGCTGTCAGCCAAGTCTGACTGAAATAACTAGACTAAAGATCAGTTAAAACATGCCCTCATATCCCTGTTGCTACATGAATGCTGCTGCTTGGTGGAAAATAAAACAATTGATAGACATATTGAAGAGTTTTGTTGCCATTATTAAAGAACTGGCCATGTTTTGAGCTTTAGTAGATCTCTTTAGAATTGTTGCCCAAGCAGTGCCTTGCCCTGAAAGCTACAAAATACCAAACACACTACATCATTCATTTTAAGACAAAGTAAAAGTTCACTCTGTATGAGATGCACAATAGTCTAGGAAATTTGGATGACTATGAAAAAAGAGGTTTATGTTTCAGTCTTAGTCTTCTTTGGTCATCATATTCTTTGGTCAAACTTCATCGTATTCTGAATGAAATGTTGGATGATGAAGGACATTCTGTCTGCACTGCTTTTGTTATTTAAAAAGTCTTACTGAGTACATTCATTCATTGTCTACCGCTTATCCGAACTATACTCGGGTCATGGGGAGCCTGTGCCTATGTCAGGCGTCATTAGGCATCAAGGCAGGATACACCCTGGACGGAGTGCCAACCCATCGCAGGATTTGAATTACTAACCAAAAATCTAATAGTTAAAAACAGTTAAAATCAAACTTGGAAATTTTATTACCACTGAGATTTAACTACTGAAAGATGATGCACTTTTATTTTCATACTTTCTCACTGATTTCTCTTTTCTGTTAATGTTAAATGTGATGACATTTTGAGGTTTGAGAAGTAAAAGAACATCAAAAAAGACCCCAAATGAGCTCACTTAGAAACAATTGCAACATATTTTCGTTTACCCAATAACAGAGAGAATGTTTTGCATTGTCATGCATTTTCATGTGAACTTCCCAGGAAATTTTCTTGAACCTTTTTCACAGTTTTATTGTTTAATATGAAAGTTTCTTCAGTGGAAAAGCAGGGAGTTAACATTACAGATGTTAGAATTGTGCTGTCAAATGTTAGAATTGTCTTGTGAATGGAAACCTTTAGGGAAATGATGTTTATATGTCAGCCCTAACCTCAAGGTGCTGTGAGATTTCCTTGGATAGCTCTTTGTGTGCATACACATGCATGCCAAGACTTTTCACAAGGACACAAAAAGATGTATCATATAATGTAGTATTTGCAGAAGTTATTAAGCCATATTTTCCTTTCTATTTCTGATCTTGTACCTTTGTACCTTGTACCTGAGCTATTTGCTCAGCAGCTTGGTACCACAGTCAGAGCTACAGATGACCTGTCCTCCTCTCATTCATTACTGGGTGGCTTCTGTTTTACACAAGACAGCCAGGCTCTGCTACTGAAGAGGCTTGTGTAGGAGCAAAATGGGAGAGATAGTAATTTATACAATGTTAAATAAAAAGGTGGCGCTTCGGGCTTGGTTATTCGACAAATCTTCTACCCTTCTACCAAATAGCAGCCACAACAGTGATGCGACTAGACTAGCTTTTTTAGAAGTAGGTTATTATCCTACAAGCAGACCCCAAATGGGAATGCGTCTTTGTATCAGGGAAATCAGCCCAATCATTGGCTTCCAGGAGATGCAAGGCATTTCATGTACAATGCGATGGAACTGGAGTCGGTTAGTTTAGAGTGAACACGACCAAGTAGCTGCTTATTGCAAATAGTACATTACGGGTTAATACTTTACTTTACAGAACGTTTTTGCGTGCATATTCAGGTGTTTTACCTTGTCCCTAGAAGCTATCCATGTTTCACAGAAGCAAAGATGTAACTAGTAATCTTTTTATGCAAAGTACAACCAGGGGATATGAATGTGTTAAAACAAGATCTATTAAGCACGCACACACACACATGCTAATTAGAACATTTTCATCGTTCTACCAGGACTTGAGTACTTGAGTTGTTTTTTAAATGACATGCTTATGCAGTGGGTATTGGTGGCTCAGTGGTAGGTTTCATGTCTATCATGCGGAAGGGTTCAATTCCCAGCCCATGCCCAAACCACAGCCAGTGGATGCAGTGCCAGTCCCAAGCCCGGAAAAATGGGAGGGTTGTGTCAGGAAGGGCATTACATGTGTGTGAATGAAAGGGAGGGAAGTGGAACAGTAAGGTTACAGGGTGAAGAGGTGAAGAAGGTACAGGAGTTTAAGTACTTGGGGTCAACAGTCCAGAGTAATGGAGAGTGTGGGAAAGAGGTAAAGAAGCGAGTGCAGACAGGTTGGAATGGGTGGAGAAAGGTGTTCGGGTGTGATAGGAAAATATCAGCGAGAATCAAGGGGAAGGTGTACAGGACAGTGGTGAGACCGGCCATGCTGTATGGTTTAGAGACAGTGTCACTGAGGAAGAGACAGGAGTCAGAGCTAGAGGTAGCAGAGCTGAAGATGTTGAGGTTCTCTTTGGGAGTGACAAGATTGGACAGGATTAGGAACGAGTACATCAGAGGGACAGCTCATGTTGGACATTTGGGGGACAAAGTTAGGGAGGCCAGATTAAGATGGTTTGGACATGTTCAGAGGAGGGAGAGTGAGTATATTGGTAGGAGAATGTTGGACATGGAGCTGCCAGGCAGGAGGCAAAGAGGAAGGCCAAGGAGGAGGTATATGGATGGAATTAATGAGGATATGAAGCTAGTGGGTGCAAGTGTTGAGGATGCAGAAGATAGGGATAGGTGGACAGAGATGATTCGCTGTGGCGACCCCCGAAGGGAAAAGCCGAAAGAAGAAGAAGAAGAAGAAGAAGAAGAAGTGTCAGGAAGGGCATCCGGTGTAAAACCTGTGCCACGTTGTTGTGCAGACCAGTTGGTCTGCTGTGGTGACCCTGAACAGGGAACTGAAAGCAACTTCATATGCTTATGCAGTATTTAAACACATTATATACTGTATGTTGTTGTTGTTCTTCTCCTCTCAGCTGCTCTCTGTTCAGGGTCACCACAGCGGATGATTTGGTCCACATACAGTGGTGTGAAAAAGTGTTGGCCCCCTTCCTGATTTCTTATTTTTCTGCATGCTTGTCACACTTTAATGTTTCAGATAATCAAACACATTTAAATATTAGTCAGAGATAACACAAGTAAACACATCATGCAGTTTTTAAATGAAGGTTTTTATTATTAAGGGAAAACAAAATCCAAAACTACATGCCCTGTGTGAAAAAGTATTTGCCCCCTAAGTTGCTGTGATAAATGGAACCATGAATTCTGCTGTCTACCAAAAAATCCTGAAGGAGAATGTCCGGCCACAAATCTGTTTGTGACCTCAAGCTGAAGCGAACTTGGGTTCTGCAGCAGGAAAATGATCCAAAACACACCAGCAAGTCCACCTCTGAATGGCTGAAGAAAAACAAAATGAAGACTTTGGAGTGGCCGAGTCAAAGTCCTGACCTCAATCCGATTGAGATGCTGTGGCATGACCTTAAAAAGGTGGTTCATGCTCGAAAACCCTCCAATATGGCTGAATTACAACAATTCTGCAAAGATGAGTGGGCCAAAATTCCTCCACAGCGCTGTAACAGACTCATTGCAAGTTATCGAAAACGCTTGATTGCAGTTGTTGCTGCTAAGGGTGGACCAACCGGTTATTAGGCTTAGGGGGTGAACACTTTTTCCACACAGGGCCATGTAGTTTTGGATTTTGTTTTCCCTTAATAATAAACACCTTCATTTAAAAACTGCATGATGTGTTTACTTGTGTTATCTTTGACTAATATTTAAATGTGTTTGATTATCTGAAACATTTAAAGTGTGACAAACATGCAAAAAAATAAGAAATCAGCCAACACTTTTTCACACCACTGTATTTTGATTTGAACTGGATGTTCTTCCTGACACAACCCTCCCATTTTATCCGGGCTTGGGACCAGCAGTGACAGTTAACACATTCCGCATATATACCGTACATATATACATATGGCATATTTTTTGCAAGCATATACAAACAGAGACACAAAAGTAAGCTTGGTCATCATATATTAACTTACTAGAAAGCATGCACTGCTTAGAATTGATTTCTACCTTGTTATGTTACTTTGTTTTTTCTGGATTACTTCAATTCCTGGTGATGTGACCTTCAGGGTCAATAACTACTACAGCTGCAAATCTGCACTGAAGGCTGATTCATCAGTTAAAATATTGATCGAATTGAAACTTCTCATTTTAAAGTATGCTGAAATATAAGTCACGGCAGTTGTGGCAGTATGATCTTTACTAAAGACAGGAATAATTAAGGATCCCATCTTATTTTTGGAACATTTGAAATGATGCATTTAAGGGATATTTATTGTTAAACTGACAACATTGTTTATAGAGCACAGTAATACTGTCGGAGCGTAAAGGTAAAGAATTTGTCATGTTTGGACATGGGAGCAGGGCAACAAAAGGTGATCATAGTTTTTACATACATAATTACAAAAAAAATTATCTTTTGAAATATATTTACCTTTTGAACTATGAAAATATTCTTACTAACTAGAATTTCTGTACTGCAGGATGTCATGAGCTGCAAGGCAATAATGGGATTGTAAAAATAATTGTACAAAGCCACAAGCAATAGCACATGCAGATTACTACACAGTGTAGATAATGAAGAAAAAAGTAATCTGAGATTTCTTATATGGGCTTTAATATCTGAATAATGGGTCACTTGATCCTTTACAGGATTTTTACAGGATTTTTACAGGCTTCCATTTATAGTCTGCAGTCTACCAAATAAGGTCATTTGATATACTAACTTTCATCTAATATACTAATCTGCAGTAAATTCTTACATTTTCTTTACCTCCCAGCTGATTATAATTTAAATAAATTAAAACTATTTGTAGGGGGGCACGGTGGCTTGGTGGTTAGCACGTTTGCCTCACACCTCCAGAGTTGGGGGTTTGATTCCCCCCTCCGCCATGTGTGTGTGGAGTTTGCATGTTCTCCCCGTGCCTCGAGGGTTTCCTCTGGGTACTCCAGTTTCCTTCCCCAGTCCAAAGACATGCATTGTGGGTTGATTGGCATCTCTAAATTGTCCGTAGTGTGTGTGCCCTGCGATGGGTTGGCACTCCGTCTAGGGTGTATCCTGCCTTGATGCCCAATGATGCCTGAGATAGGCACAGGCTCCCCGTGACCCGAGAGTAGATTGGATAAGCGGTAGACAATGAATGAATGAATAAAACTATTTGTATTACACTTGAAATACATCAGGTTGATCCCAGAAGCAATGTGACTTTATAATTTTTTCACGTGAAGAGTATTAGCAGAGAGAAGGCTCTGGGATATTACACACAGGTTTTAATTTAAGGGCATGAAGTAATATCATTTGTAGCACACTTTGGAATGCAACATCATAAACAACATCATGTAAATACACTGTATGAAAAGAGTTTATGGCAGTGGTTATGAGATAACCATAACCTCTTGACTGTTACAACACACAACTGAAATGAAGAGCATTTGTAATATATAAAAAGTCCATCATTAATTCTGTAGTAAAGTAAGAAAGTAAATCTTCACCAATAAATGGAAAAATAGGTATTTTGATATAATGTACTATATATTTTCATCATCTCAGTTATTAGTTAGAATGTCACTTGTTAGAATCAAAATGCTATAAATCATAAATCATAGACTTACAGATTGTACATGCTTAGTCTTGTACCTGATGCCAGGTGAATGTGAGGACAAAATAACTCAAACGTTAACGGAAAAAAAAAAATGTTCACAGTTTTGCATGTTCTGCCTAGTCCACATGAGTTTCTTTCAACTTCTCAAGTTTCTTCCCAGAAAGATGGCAGCATGTGAACTGATGACTAGATTCTCCTATGTGTGACTGATGGTGTGAATGTGAATGCACGGTGCCCTGTGATGAACCCGTGTCCCTTCCAGGAAGTTTTTCATCCTCTTGCCTAGTGTTCCTGGAATAAGCTCTACAGCCACTGCAATCGTGCAGTTACTGTATATCAATGAATGGATATACTTTTAGTAGAATTATAAGTGGGTAAGTTTGATTTAAGCAGAACATGGGGTTTGTCAATGTCAACACTGAATATAAAGTTTAAAATCATACGCACTTTTGATTTTTTTCACTTTTGAGTTTAAGCAGGGGTGACAATGAAAGATCTCCATTAACAGTTGAACACTGGTGAAACTGATGACATCACTGCTTCTGCTGAGCCAATGTGTATCCAGCTGTGAAACCCAGTCCTTCAAGAGGCCCATGCTACCTTCCCAGAGCTTGGCTAGACCATTCCTGATTCCTGAAATCATATGTAACAGTAGTGTGGAGGCTAGCTTATTTACCCTCTTTCTACTATCTAATTACATGAATCACTACAATCCTAGATATCACAGATCCAGAGAATAAATATTAGAGCTAAAATAGCTGAAGTGATAATTCTGCTTAGAAATACATATGCTGTCATGCCTTATGCTGCCACCATAGATCAGGAACATAAGCAGACTTTCCATGTATTTATTTCAAATGAAGGCAAATGTACTTGAACAAACAAATAAACAAACATGTAAACAAAGAATAAATCGACCAAGCACTGTGAATTGTTGATGATACTTGGAGACATTGATAGTTAGTTAGAGGGAGAATTATACCAGATGCCACAATCACAGACACAGTAGGCCACGTTGAACACAGTGTGCTACAAGATATAACAGACTCTTCTCCAAACCTTAAGGTGTTTTGCCAAACAATCTCACATAATTAATGATTACGAAGACAAGTGACAAAAATCAACAGTCAATAGTCAAAAATCAATAGTCAAAAATACTACAGACATTCTGTCTCTCTCGCAACTCCAAGACACCTCAGTGGATTCCTTGTTCTGTCCAACTCCTGATGCCAAATTGCCATTTCTTAAACAGAACAGAACTTTTATTTGCCCATGGTATTACAACATAGAATATTTTTCTTCATATACCGCATTCATAATCCCAGTTATATTATCAATATCTCTCTGCATATTACAGCCTCCAGAATAGTTTTTTCTCTTCACTTCATAATATATTTGTATATGTATTTTGTCAGGTCCATAAGTATTTGGATAATTTTGTCTTTGTATACCTCCACAATGGATTTGAGATGAAGCAATCGATGTGATTGAAGTATAGATGTTCAGTTCTAATACAAGTGGTTTCACAAAACTTTTGCATAAACCATTGGAGAATTACGGCATTTTTTTTTTCAATCCCTCCATTTACAAAATTCCTCCCTTACAGGCTGAGCACAGATTAAACTGTACTAGAATGATTTGAAGACAAGTGTATGGAGAAAGAAAGGAAGGGCTCATGATCCAAAGCAAATCACATCATCTGTCAGACGTGGTGGAAGCAGTGTTATGGCATGTGCAAGTCACTGGTGTTTGTTGATGATGTGACTGCTGATAGAAGGAGCAGGATGAATTGAAAAGTTTATAGAGCTATACTTTCTGTTCAGATTCAATAAAATATTGCAAAGCAGATTGGATAGGATACAGACGTATAATGACTCAAAACAAAAAAAAACAACACATGGGGGTTGATCTTAAGCATGATGGTGAGGAAAAGATGAGTATGTAGAGGAAGAGTATACAAAAAAAATTTGATTGGGGTTGTTGGTGATTGAGATTTGGTTTTGGTGAACAGGATTAAATACTTTGATGAACCTCAGACACAGAGCAGCCCCTAGGGCTCATATGAAAAGTACAAAAAAAAAAAAAAAAAAAAAAAAAACTTTTGGAGACTGTCGTGGATGGCGTGTACAGGCGAGTGTGGTCTACACCCACGTAACCTTAAACAACCTTGTAAAAATGAAGGATGGAAAATTCTGAACCTGAGTGCTGAAATGTTATTTGACTTCTGTGGAAGCCACAGATTACCAGTAAGAAGCATTATGTTGCTCATAAGTGTACTTGATAACAGGGTGGTAATGTTAGGTTGATGATAGACAATAGTGATGACCCAGCTGTAAAGCTGAATATGTAGGATTTCTCATTAAAAACTATGGGGGACCTGATTTAACTGAGTGGTCAAAGAAAGCCAGAAGGGCTAAATTAGAAAGCTTGGACATTACAAGATTTTGGAGAGGCTATGGAGAAATACTTTAGGGTAGCTTCATAGATGTTCTAGTAAACCACTTCATATCTTAGGAGGGTTAGGGAAGCTTGTGAGCAAACTCTATGGTACAAGTGTGTGTGAGTGTTGAATTATTATTGCGTGATGGGCGGGGCACTTTGAGAAACTCTTTAAGCCAGTGGACATGTACTCCGTTCAGGAGGCTCCACCATAAATCTCTGGTGGTTTGTAGTCCATCCCTGTTGGTGAGGGTATTATGGTGGTTAGACACTTTCATAGCAGCAAGGCTGCTGAGGTTGATGAGATATGGTCAGGAATCTAAAAGACATGACAAGGTTCAATGGTGTATGGAGTTCTGGGGAAGTGCCTTTGGCCTGGCAAACTGTGATGGAGGTCCATATTTTTACAAAAGGGGACAAGAAGGTGTGTTTCAGTAATCATTAAATTCTTCTCAAGTCTGCCTTTGATAGTTAACCTTTGATTCAGTAACAATGTGGGTTCTGCAAGGCCATGGAACAGAAAATTAGCAGACCAGCTTGTTCACACTTTCGGAGTCATCATAGGATAATGATAATCCAGTTAAATGTGTTTTGTAGATGTAAAAAAGGCATATAATGTGCTTGACACTTGCTGTGGGAGATTCTAAAGGAGTACTGAGCACAAAGTAGCAACCCAGTCTCTGTATGGGAGCAGTGTAGAGTTTTGTATGCATTCCTGGAGTTAAGATGAAACAGTTTATCGTGGGTGTCTGGTGTCTCTGTCAGGTGTGGGTCTGCACTCCTGTTTGAGGTTATCATAGACAGGATATCAAGAAACAGATAAGGACAAGCGGTGTCCAGTAAAGGGAGTTAGAGGTAACATCTATGTTTTTTGCAGATGTTGTTCCTTTAGTCCACTTTGAAGATCTCTCATGAAAAAAATGGTGTGAGGCTCACTTGGGTGAGGAGTTTAAATACCTTTGGTTTGTGTGATAGAAAAAAGAGAGGATGAAATTAACAAAAAGTTTGGGTCAGTGGGAGCAATGCCACAGTTGCTATTGCTCTAAGAAATCAGTGGTGGTGATGTAGGATTTTTAATTTCTACTCTCCTCTGTGTTTCTATCCTCATCTATGGTCACGTACAGTGTATAGTAACTGAAAGAATAATGCTCTTATTAGTGCTGGAGAACAACTGCTCCTGTGACTCAAGAGGGTCCATTTGGGATTACAAGAAAACCACTGGTTGGCTAGTAGGAGGAGGTGTGGCTGTGGATAGCCTGTTGCCACCATGACCTCCACCAGGAAAAGTGGAAGCAAAATGAATGAATTAATGAAAGAAAGATCACTTATGTTTAGCCATCAGAATATATAATCACTTATGTGTATATACTTTGTAAATTCATATATACTTATATAAAATTTACAAGAGCTCATCGCAAATATCCTTAAGTATTTGCATTGTTTCCTTTTTTTTCCATTCATCTCCCAAAGTTTATTAAGTAACTCTTAGATAAAAGGAATTTGGCTATATCTAAGAAAAGAAAGAAAGAAAGAAAAAAAAAAGAAAGAAAGAAAGAAAGAAAGAAAGAAAGAAAGAAAGAAAAAGGCTCCAGCACTACTGCACAGTTCATAACGACTTATAACGTGTTATGCATCAGATGATATGTCAGAAATTGACTTTGTGTTAAAAAATTTGAAAATATCTCCTTTGTAAATCAATCTACAGTCAATTCACAGTAATAGAATAACATAGCATGCCTAATCATGAAATTGTATTTCCTATAGCAGCCCATGAGGTTACAGAGACAGAAAACAGGAAGCAGCTGCTGCTGGAACCATTACTGCAGTGCTTAATGCCTAACATATTCAGTAACCAGACATTCTAACTATATAGTAAAGTAAAGAAGCATGTGTGAAGATTCTCAGTCATCCTGGTTCATTTATTTGGAGGTTGAATCATAACATGAACCCCCCCCCCCCTTTTTATGTTGTTCCCTGCTACCATTTCATGTATTCATGATATAATAATCATACGAGCCAATCATGACTTTTCAATATATTACAGTATTGACACACAGCTTCACATTAAATTTTAAACTGGTAACTGCACTGCTTATGCAATTTTGTGGTGCTACTTGAAATACGATCTATCTAACAGTAAGCAGTTGATTTAGGAAGCAGCAGTCACGCAAATCGCTCAACCACACAAACCGCAATCTTAGCCAATTTTTGTTGCTTATACAAAACATACCACTTTATGTTGTGATTCGTGACTTGATTCATATCGCAGAAATATACTACTTTGTCAGTGGAGGCTTCTGTCTGTCATTAAACAATTCAAAATGCTCACGTTATTTCTGTGTACTTATATTGTTAAAAAAAAAATACAATACAATATCTTAATACTCATACAAGTAATAAATCTGTAGCATCACTATGTTGTTTAACCCGAGGCTTTAAGATATTTATTTAAGGCTGCAAAGTTCTTTAACAGAGTGATCTCAAGTGAAACTTTCTTCACCATCTGCCATTCTTGGGTGATCTGTGTGTTTTCAGTGGAAATACTGACAAAAGCATTTGTCAGTGCTTAATCACATAAGAGTGCATATCCACCCGAGCCAAGTTCGGGCATGAATTTGATGAGAGAAAGGTCTTTGAAAGTTCTTGTTTCATTTCCAAAAGTCTATGGACATCTAAAGCAGAAAAAGTCGACTGTAGTGAGATAATTTATCAAAAGATCAAAGATAATTTTGGCTAAATCTTTAACATATTTGAATTTTATATACGGTCATACTTGGAGGATTGAGATTTACATTTACGGCATTTAACAGACACCATTATCCAGTGAAACTTACATTTTCATCTCATTTTTTATACAACTGAGCATTTTTGGGGTTAAGGGCCTTGCTTAGGGGCCTAGTAGTTGCAGCTTGGTGGACCTGGGATTCGAACACACAACCTTCCGATCAGTAGTCCAATGTCTTAACCACTAAGCTACCACATCCCCACAGATTGAGGGAGTGATCTGTGTGTGTGACCATAAAAGAAACCTCTCAACTGTTAACACTATAAAAACTATAGTTCAGTGAATCTACTTTTCTAAACATACTGCTTTCAGGACCAAAGATAGCTAGAGGGGTCAGAAAGGGAAGTTTTGACAGAAACAGAATGTTTCAAGACTAGTGGACAAAGACATATGTGTTTATTCTCTGTACATTGATTTTAAAACAGTGCTTTGGTGCATCTATGGGGCACCAAATAAAATCAAATAAAATAAAAAAGTAAAAATAAATAAATAAATAAATAAATAAATAGACTTATGACAATGATTTTTTTTGGGGGATTTGACATTCAACTTATTTTTTCACCACTCTACCTCACTTTTTTTTAGGGAAAAAAAATTTCCCAGTTGTGACTAAGTTCCTGGCTTATGTCTTGAGTTTTTGCTTCATGAATTCTAGTTAATTTTCCATCCCAATGATGCAATCTATTTTCCAAAGTGCACCAGTCTCTTTTCAGCAAAACACCCCTTCAACATGATGCTACCACCCCTGTGCCACTTCACAACTGGGATGTTGTTCCTACATACACATGCTAATCATTATGGTTAAATAGCTTGATTTTTGTTTCAGATGAGCAGAGAAAACTCTTTCAACAGGATGGAGATGACCTGCAAACTACAGCCTGCATGTTTCATGCCAGTCTTAGAGTAGGGGCTTCGTCCTTGCACGACAGCCTTTCAGGCCACGATGATGTAAGACTCTCCTAATGGTGGATGTAAATAATTTGGTACCTGGTGTGTCCAGATTCTGGACTAGTTCCTTTGTTGTTGTCTGCAGCATAGTTTCAAGCCAAACTTTTCAAACCAAATTTAGTTTGTTGCTTTGAGTTAATTTATGCCAGTTTCCTGAAAGATGTAGTCTCTGTGTGGTCCCAAGAGTTGTATATTCGCATACAATTGTTTGTACATATGCTTGTGTGTTGTTTGGAAATTGTTCCTAAGAAGGAATCAGAGTTGTGGAGGGCCACAAAAGGTCTTGGATGGGTTACTTACATTTTCCATAGTATCAACAGCAAAAAGGCATTGAATGTAGACACTTTTACAGCCACATGTACACTCCAGGCTATTACAGTTAGCTAATCAGAAGCTTCTTAATGTCATTTTAACTCATTTTTTAATAAAGGTTGCCAGTAATTCTGACTGCACGATGTTTTACGTTTTAACACTGATAACTGGAATGAACAAACATTTTAAAAAAACCTTTTCGATCTTTTTGAGGTTTTGCTAGCAGACAGTCCCTTCACTGGGGACCAGTGTGGAAATGAAGATGATGTAAACCAGAAATCAGCTGCAGTAGGTCAGTGAAGCATTAAACTGGAATATTGCCATGAAAAGGGAATGAGACCCAGAATAAATTATGTTTCCCTAGAAAAGATTAGTAATATATTCCAAGGAATCAAATATTGTAATGTATAAATTTGATTTATTAATATTTTCCATTTTTCAAAAATGGCCAAGTCCCTAATGGGCAAAATTGAGAATGTTACAGTTGAGAATGATATGATACAGCTGTCTAAACAATTGAATTTGGTAAGTAAAATGAGAGTGGGTTCCCTTTACACGAACAACATTCTGCGAAAGCGGTACTCTAGGAATTACTCTACATTTAGAAAAAGAAAGAGTAATATTGATTCTGCACTTTCTGTAATTAAACTGATATCTAATGACTTTCCACAAATTAGGGGCTTATATAGGCTACAACAGGAATTATGCCACAAAGGTGCATTATTATTAGGATTGATAAAGTGAATACATTGTGGAAGATGTATTCATTTCAGCTGGTGTGCAGTGAATTTTAATGACATATCCTGTCTATATGGTAAACAGAGTTCAATGTTGAGTGGCCATTGTTGATGTAGCTTTGTGGTATGTACATAGTATTAAGAGGAAGAATATATAAATGAATTAATAATCAGTTAATCAACAATAATCATTTAAATCTGCTTTATGTCATTTAATGACTCCAGAGTCAGTTCCACACACGCACTGATTACTTGCACAGGCCCAGAGCCTCATAAGTGTGATGACCTATTGCCTCAGCAATGAGTGGAGACACAATTCACAACGTAGTCCAAGTCCAAGGCTGCTGTATTTCTCTCTGCTGCCTACACTGCAATAGTCTGTCATAGTGATCAAGATGCATGTGGGTTTTCTATTTAGGACCAGAAGCCTCCTAAACAGACGTACTGTTTTGGTTTCATGTCATTGTAGAATAATGTTTGCTTTCGGCAGCGTTTAATAGCTGTATAATATGCCATGTATTTTTAACTTCTTGTAGTAAACAGAGATATTTCTTTAAACCTATTTCATATTATTATTTTTAAAACACACACACACACACACACACACACACACACACACACACGCACACACAGACCACAAATATAAAGAGTTTTTGGTTCTTCCCCTTCCTTCTGGTTCATAACAAATATCTTACTCCCCTTCCTTCTGGTTCATAACAAATAGCTTACTCCAGTTTAATTTACTGACTCTTTGATTTAGATAATATGACAATATGACAAGCAAAATGTGACCTGACATCAGTGAAAAATAAATGCCATTGCAAAAAGCCTTAAAGCATAGAATGAAAGCTATTCGTTAAAACCTTACAGTGAAATACAGTGCGATGTTGTGATCTCTGTGTTCATTCAAAAAATCTATGTACTCATGAAGCACACATCAGTTTTAAATAAATAACACATAAACACTGTATACATGCAGAAGAAAATAGGTATAGACCAGTGCAGAAGCGTGTCATAGTTAACATACCACAATTTTTAAAGATTAAATAAATAAGTAAGATTTTTACATCATTCAAGTATTATTGAAATGTTTCATGCTAAATCTTTTGGTTTACAAGACAGCCAAGCATACAAAGAGAGAGACAGAAAAACATCTCTGAGGACACAAGTGCAGGAGAGCTTTTATTTACACTCAGATGACAAAACCAAAGGAAACGGCAGGTCCAAGAACAAGCTATGGTCAAATGAGGCAAAACAAAAAGCAAGGGCTTAGTAATGTCATAGTTTAACAAAACAGTGTGTAAGCTTTTCCAAGAATATATCACACATGAGGGTTTAATAAATTGAGAACTGACTGAAAACAGGTGAGCTTAATCGTGACACATATTACTCATATTATCACATATATTACTCATTTCTTAACTTATATTAGAAAATATTTGTCTAAGGCAATGTCTTTCCACTTGGCTGTCCTTGATCCACTGGCTACGAGACATCATCATCAAAACACAGAGTGCTTATATGCTCTGTACAGATGGCAACAGCTGGCTTTTAAATGCCAACATTTCTTTTTTTTTTAATTTATGAAGCTATCCAAAAACTTGATCAGTGTGCAAAGAAATCATTCTTGCTAATGAAAGTTTTTAGACATCTTTAGGCCCCTGAGACAGAAATGCGTGTGAAAGAGGCTTATCAGCAAATTGATGACTCATTTTCTGTGTTAAACTTAATGTAATTGCTTGTCCCTAAGAATGTAGATTAGGTGTAAACGAAGGTGGAATGTCTTTCAGTAAATTTAGAATGGAATCTTAATAGGTTTTCTTGCTTTTTAACTTTTGGATGAAAATGACCTTTTCAGAATTATATATAGTAGATCATGTAAAAATATGTTTATCTATAATGTGACCATTTGTTTCCTAGGCCACCACATAGAGTGTGATGGTGTACACCATGCATATATATATATATATATATATATATATATATATATATATATATATATATATATCGTTATGATTCTGTTATCGTTTTGTTCTGCCTGTAGTTGAGTTGGATCATGTACATAACTCATACACAAATTTGTTCTGGATACTGAATATGTTTTACAGATGCTTACACAGCCTTGCCCTAAATATGAAGCCTAATGTCAATAGTGATATTAAAGCATAACTGGTCCTTTTGCCAATGGATTATCTTCCTCAGATGAAGGAAAGCTCCTTCACCCCGTAGCAACAATAGAAACAAAAGAGGTTAGAAGATGACTGGTGTGGTTGAGCGTCTGTGAATGGAGGGCTGAGCCAGGGGAAGTGAGGGATGAGGATGACACACCTGTGCCGAATGTCACTAATGACTGTTCTCTGTTGAAATAAACTGTGGCAGGGATAAAAGAGGGAGAGACAGGAGCCAAGGATAAGAGAGAGATACACACACACAGAGCCATGTGTGTGTGTGTGTGTATGTACTGTATGTGTTTGTGTGCATCTAACTATCTATCTATCTATCTATCTATCTATCTATCTATCTATCTATCTATCTATCTATCTATCTATCTATCTATCTATCTATCTATCTATCTATCTATCTATCTATCTATCTATCTATCTATCTATCTATCTATCTATCTATCTATCTATCTATAAGGTTGTGATCTCAAATCCTGCCTCTGGTTTCCTCTTTCCTTGAACCTTAATATACAGGATTTGGCAGCAGGCATGGGCCAGATGTAAGAGCTTTTTAATGGAAATGGGCAGGTCTCAGAGTAGAATACAGCAACCTTGCATAAAAAGACAGCCCCTGAGGTACAAACAAACGGACTGTTTTCTATTCTCTAAGCTTGTGGCCCGCTGTACAGGAGTGTACAGATAGCACATGACACAGCTGATTGAATTAGAACTGGTGATTAAACGCCCAAGTGAGTTATATATAAACTGCATTAAAGAGCCTTCAAATTGCAGATGCAGGTTGTCTCTGGTACAGATAAGGATGGGAAGCTCTACCCATACATCAGTTTGGCAAGTAACTGTATATAAAGAAGCTGACATAATAGTTTTGTAAAGCACTGTAGGAAATGTGGACTGTAACCTTAATATATGGCACATATATTAAGAAGACCGAGAGTTAGAGTTTTTCTGATGTTGAGCAAGCAAGCTTCAGAAGTCAGCATTTAAGAACTTATATAAATAGGTGCTTATTTAACATGTTGAAATGATGCATATGGTTCCTGATGAAAGACCCCAACATACTGGGTTGCAAGTGCAGTATCTACAGTGGGGCAAAAAAGTATTTAGTCAGCCACCAATTGTGCAAGTTCTCCCACTTAAAAAGATGAGAGAGGCCTGTAATTTTCATCATAGGTACACTTCAACTATGAGAGACAGAATGAGAAAAAAAAAATCCAGAAAATCACATTGTCTGATTTTTAAAGAATTTATTTGCAAATTATGGTGGAAAATAAGTATTTGGTCACCTACAAAAAAGCAAGATTTCTGGCTCTCACAGACCTGTAACTTCTTCTTTAAGAGGCTCCTCTGTCCTCCACTCGTTACCTGTATTAATGGCACCTGTTTGAACTCGTTATCAGTATAAAAGACACCTGTCTACAACCTCAAACAGTCAGACTCCAAACTCCACTATGGCCAAGACCAAAGAGCTGTCAAAGGACACCAGAAACAAAATTGTAGACCTGCACCAGGCTGGGAAGACTGAATCTGCAATAGGTAAGCAGCTTAGTGTGAAGAAATCAACTGTGGGAGCAATTATTAGAAAATGGAAGACATACAAGACCACTGATAATCTCCCTCGATCTGGGGCTCCACACAAGATCTCACCCCATGAGGTCAAAATGATCACAAGAACGGTGAGCAAAAATCCCAGAACCACACGGGGGGACCTAGTGAATGACCTGCAGAGAGCTGGGACCAAAGTAACAAAGGCTACCATCAGTAACACACTACGCCGCCAGGGACTCAAATCCTGCAGTCCTGAAGTTTGCTAGAGAGCATTTGGATGATCCAGAAGAGGATTGGGAGAATGTCATATGGTCAGATGAAACCAAAATAGAATTTTTTGGTAAAAACTCAACTTGTCGTGTTTGGAGGAGAAAGAATGCTGAGTTGCATCCAAAGAACACCATACCTACTGTGAAGCATGGGGGTGGAAACATCATGCTTTGGGGCATGGAAAGAATGAATGGGGCCATGTATCGTGAGATTTTGAGTACAAACCTCCTTCCATCAGCAAGGGCATTGAAGATGAAACGTGGCTGGGTCTTTCAGCATGACAATGATCCCAAACACACCGCCCGGGCAACGAAGGAGTGGCTTCGTAAGAAGCATTTCAAGGTCCTGGAGTGGCCTAGCCAGTCTCCAGATCTCAACCCCATAGAAAATCTTTGGAGGGAGTTGAAAATCCGTGTTGCCCAGCGACAGCCCCAAAACATCACTGCTCTAGAGGAGATCTGCATGGAGGAATGGGCCAAACTACCAGCAACAGTGTGTAAAAACCTTGTGGTGACTTACAGAAAACGTTTGACCTCTGTCATTGCCAACAAAGGGTATATAACAAAGTATTGAGATGAACTTTTGTTATTGACCAAATACTTATTTTCCACCATAACTTGCAAATAAATTCTTTAAAAATCAGACAATGTGATTTTCTGGATTTTTTTTTCTCATTCTGTCTCTCATAGTTGAAGTGTACCTATGATGAAAATTACAGGCCTCTCTCATCTTTTTAAGTGGGAGAACTTGCACAATTGGTGGCTGACTAAATACTTTTTTGCCCCACTGTATGTGCTGGGTGTACGAAGGCAAGTTTTCTCAGTACACCAATCAGCCATAACATTCTGAGCACTGACAGGTGAAGTGAATAGCACTGATTATATATTATATATATTAGGCAGCAAATGAACATTTTGTCCTCAAAGTTGATGTGCTAGAAGCAGAAAAAATCGGCAAGCATAAAGATTTGAGCGAGTTTGACAAGGGCCAAATTGTGATGGTTAGACGACTGAATCAGAGCATGTCCAAAGCTGCAGCTCTTGTGGGGTTTTCCCAGTCTGCAGTGGTCAGTATCTATCAAAAGTGGTCCCAGGAGGAACAGTGGCAAACCGACGACAGGGTCATGGGCGACCAAGGCTCATTGATGCACGTGGGGAGTGAAGGCTGGCCCATGTGATCTGATCCAACAGACGAGGTTCTGTTGCTCAAATTGCTGAAGAAGTTAATGCTCGTTCTGATAGAAAGGGGTCAGAATACACAGTGCATCGCAGTTTGTTGCATATGGGGCTGCATAGCCGCAGACCAGTCAGGGTGCCCATGTTGACCCCTATGCACCACGGAGCAATCGAAGAAGGTGGCTTGGTTTGATAAATTTAAACGTCTTCTTTTACATCACTAACATTAAAGTGATGCTGATGTTGAGCAAGCAAGCTTCAGAAGTCAGCATTCAAGAGCCTGTATAAATAGTTGCTTATTTAACTCAAAGTATATCAAAGTATTGAAATGATGCATCTGGCTCCTGACGAAAGACCCCAGCATACTGAGTTAATTAGTTAACTTTTAATTTAGTTTTTGAGCACTGTTAGAAAGAGCAGATGTTTTCAGTTGTCTACTCTTTACTGTCATAGCACAGAGTCGAAAATCATAAATACTGTAGCTAAAGCTTAGATGTTAAAACCTCTGGCAATGAAATTTACAATAAAACCTGGAAAACATTTAGCTACAGTGCCTTTTAACTTCTTTTTTAACTTCTTGCACTCACAAGACGATTTGCATGTTTTGCTCTCTGCATATTTCTGCTGCCAAACATTTCATCAGTTTCTTTCCCTTACATGGGTATTTTTTATTATATCTGCTAATGTTCTTGGGAGCCTCCTGTTGTAAAATGAGGTTATAAGAAAGTGAAGAATTCATGCCAGAAAGGTATATTGTTACGTTCTCCAGTTATCAAGCTGATTGCTATTTCTAATTGCAATAGCTAGAAATATGGGATTCAATCATGTATCAATGTATATTCAATCATGAGGTTAAAATGACATGCAGAGATAAATCATATAGTGCTCAGCTTGACAAATGACAAATGATAAGCCTACATGTTGCCATTATTTTTGCCTAAAATGAATTGTGCCATACTTAATTAACCACTCTTGGTTACTCTTACCCCAAAATAATGCAGAATATCCATTGATTAATCACAATCTCACAAATGTCCTGATTAATGTCACTGTCTGGAGTGGCTTTTTTACCAACACAAACATCAGCAGAAAGCTATTCTATTCTAATTTCTCACTCTTTCCTAAAGTCCTTTTTTCTAGCTGCTAAAAATGTTTATTTATTTATATATTTTTTAAATAAATTATTTAATAATTAAATGAATAATAATTTGAGCACTTTTAAACAGCATTTTAATGTTTCAGATTTAGATTTATTCTACTTATTAATTAATCTTCTAATATTAAGAAATAAATGAATGGACATATAAAACATAATCATGTTTAAACTACGTAGATTTATGATATAAAATATACTTTATATATTCAGTTAGTGGTTAATCGACTTAATTTTGTTTGGTCATTTTTAAGAAATTATTTTTTTTCGAGAATGTATGTAGAGTCAGAATTTATGTATGTTTTGTAGATTTTTTTATGACCTATCATTTTATATATAAACATAAACATAAATGTTTAGACAATTTATTTTGGTTCTAGATAGCTGTCACAAATTACAATCTATATGTATAAAATTAATCTTTTTATAAATATTTCTTTGCAAAAGGATTCTTAACCCTCGGCCGAGTCTAAAATGTTACACTAGTGTCTTAGGTGCATGTCTGTTTATAAAGTCATTGCTACAGGTTCCTACATGTTTTGTCTCTCAGGATGAACATAGATATCATTTTCAGGTTGAGATCCCCTTGATTCAGAAAACGATATATTAGTCCAGGAAAGGTCACAATCCTGTGCTCCAGGCATTGACCTGTGTATATTTGGCATATGTGCAGTCAGTGACCTAATCCACATATGAGAAAAGGAAAATTTTATGCACTCGGTTTTAGCTCAATCAACATGACAAAAAATAAAATTGGATCTATAAAGAGATTTTTTATTTCTCTAAAGAAACATTTAGTCCATAATTTTTTTAGCTAGTTTTACTGTTGCAATAAATACACAGAGTGTTCATTTTCACCATAAGCATGGTATAATTTCTTTTTTCATTCTCTGTGGTTCTTTAGGAAATCCAAACCTAAGGGAGAAAAACAAAACCTTTTCTGGCAATACTGAAATTGCTACAGTATTACAACAGAGCTTAGCCCTATCTTGCCACAAAATAATAAAAGAATAATATAAACCATGATGACTGGTATAAGCTTTTGTTTGTTTAATCCTTCAGAAATCTTATTATTCATATATATATATATATATATATATATATATATATATATATATATATATATATATATATATATATATAATATAAATAATTCATTTTAGCCATGTGAATGAAATAATTTTGTGGTTTGTTTCATACTTATGAGTGTGACCTGCTAACTGTGACGGGATTAATTCCCATCACCCACTATGCTTATATTTATGTAAGACTATTACATCATTCTAAACCAGGATATGGACCTCAATTTGACAAAATATCATTTCTGAATACTCCTCTGTCTTGTTATGTTGAAGCTCATAAACTGAATGTTCCATGCAGCTTGTTGAAACTTGCAAATAATTAACATCTGTCATTTAGATAAATCAGACAAGACATCCGTTCAGTGAGGTCACTGATTGCTGATCAATAAAAATGCATATTAATCATTTTGTATACTTTAAGTACTTTAGAAAATCCTTGCGTATGTTGCAATGTTGCTCATATGTTTCCTATATAAACATATGGTTACTGTTAGATACATAACTCAGCACCCATAAAACATGCATATAATAGCATATATACATTAGATGTACTCACTGTACACTTGAATAGTAACACCCATATATATCTTTTTTATGGGTGGTTTAGTGCTGATGTCTGGGTAAAAATGGCAATTATATCCATGAAAATCAAATTCACATCACACTAAATGTGCAACAAGTAAAGAAGTCCGAATACTTATGCAGGCAGTCAGTATTTCACTGAAGTGGAATGATGCAATATACATAAATAATCCCAGGTCTTTTGATTTATGGAACTGAAGAGCTTCGCTGGATATTTTCTCTTGTCCTAGCAGTCCCTCATCTGCTGTTTCATATGGAGGAGCCAAGGCAAATTTCTGTTACATGTAGAGTTTCTAAAGATATTGTTTTTCTGATAGCAAACAAAGTAAATGAGTTCATATATTAAAAAGAAATAGTAAATATCTTTCAAATGACCTAGGTTTATACATGATTCGAATATTATACACATTGTGTTTTGACAAAATTAAACCGTACATAAAAAGCTGCAATTCTCTTGACACACCCCTTCGATCTCTCCTAACTCCTCATTTTTTTCACACTTAACCCAGTCTTTCATCAGCTTACCATGAGAGTGGCAGGAGTAGATGAGATGGCATGCATCGCCTTGTTCATATTGCTACAGTATTACAACAGTCTTTACCTGCATGTCACAGATGTCAACAAGACAAAAAAACATTCTAGACAGACGCAAGAAGACATGCACATGCAAGTAGTTCACCAGAACATGCCTGTGAATGTATTAAATTACTCACCCAGCTTCTAACAACATAACCATGAAATTATTTATTATCTTATTTCTTCCTGGCACTGAGATATAAAAGTTTGGGAATTTTCCAGCAGACCTTGAGCAGTCCAGCAGACCTCTAGCAAAGTGTCTTTGTTCCAACAAATAGGAGCAATAAATCCAACAAGTGATGCTTCCAAGTGTTACCACCTGGAATTAAGTCATATAAGGTCAGAGACACTCAATAATCTACCTTAAAACTTTAATTCTTCAGTTGTTATGGCGTTGTTTTTTTAATGAATTAAATTTAACTAGGACTTTTAACTAAATGTTTTGCTGAGTATCTTCTAGTTCGGTAGTATCTACAGTTTAATGGATGGACTTTATTCATGCACTGTTTTGGCACAGTTTTCTTTCTTCCGATGTTTTTTAATGAAACAGCTGCAGCTCTGGAACACTGGATTCTTGCCTGATGCAGAATAATGACATATCTGCAATAGAATATATTAAGTATATCTGGCGACTTACTATTTTCCCCCATATTGCCTTCAAGGCAACATACAGAACTAGTACAGAAATATCACAGTCAAAAGTACACAGGAATCTTATGCCTCAGTTAAGTTTTGTGAACTTATTTCTTCTCTTTATGTCCAATTGTCTAATTGTCAAGTTTTGGATATTGATATATATATAATGAAACTTTTTCATTGTCTTGACTACTTGTTAGTTGAAGCAAAGCTTATCTTCAGCTTTTAAGTTTTTAAAACTTAAACTTTTGTTTCTATGTTTAACTTGAAATGTTTTACCGCAGTGGTCTCCAACACGTTCTTTGCGAGCTAGCAATAGCTAGCGACCCACTTCTGAGTAGCTCACCTAATGGTTTATAGAATATGTACAAAATTGATCAAATCAAATTAACTAAATAAACCTGTTTAAATTTCATCCCAATCAGATGAAGAGCCCCAACCCCCCAAACCCAACTACCCTCCCCCCCACACACACTTTCCAGTGTTCTACTAAAATCTAACTGCTCAGACATATCATATAGTTTAATCCAGCCTTTCATCAATCGATTTCAAACACAGCTAGCACCAAGACTGTATTGGCCAAAGCAACTCTCAGAGCAGTTATTCAAAGCAGTTATTCTACTGCTAGCAGATCTTCTGGTGTTCCAAATAATCAAACAAAAAATCCACTGGAAAACACAACCAATACACAATATTTTAATTTTCATTTAAATACTTAAATTACTTAATATGTTTTATTAGACAAATCTACAACAGGTTACGTATGTAACCTGGTTCCCTGAGAAGTGAATGAGACGCTGTGCCATAACTGATGCTATGGGAACACTTTGCCGAGGAAGTGTATCTGAAGCTCCTTGTGCACACACACCAATTCATTGGCTCAGATAGGACATGTGACAGGGAATATGCGCCAGCATATCCATATAAGGGCTCCTACATCACATTCATTCAGCTTCATTCAGATCTTCTGGTGTTCCAAATAATCAAACAAAAAATCCACTGGAAAACACAACCAATACACAATATTCTAATTTTCATTTAAATACTTAAATTACTTAATATGTTTTATTAGACAAATCTACAACAGGTTACATATGTAACCCGGTTCCCTGAGAAGGGAATGAGATGCTATGTCGTAACTGACGCTATGGGAACACTTTGCCGAGGAAGTGTGTCTGAAGCTCCGTGTGCACACATGCCAATTAATTGGCTCAGATAGGACATGTGATGGGGGAATACGCGCCAGCATGTCCATATAAGGGCACCTACGTCACATTCATTCAGCTTGCCTTTGTCTGAAGGAAGCGCGTCTCGTTCCCTTCTCAGGGAACTGGGTTGCATACGTAACCCATTGTAGTTCCCTTTTGAGGGAACTTGACGCTGCATCATAACTGATGCTATGGGAACACCAATACCCATGCTGCCACACACCGGTCGCTGTCTGTCCCAGGGACCATGAGAGCGCACGAGCAGACCAGGAACAGAGCACCTGTTAGCCCTGAAGGACCCGAGACCTAGGAATGGGGTCCAGGTCCAGTTTATAAAAGCTGATAAAGGTGTGCGGAGAGGACCAACATGCCGCAGCACAAATCTCCTGGAGGGGAACACCCCTAGCCAGGGCACTGGATGAGGCGACACCCCTAGTGGAGTGAGCCCTGACCCCTAGAGGCAAAGCAATATCATGTGCGTTGTAGGCCTGGGTAATGGCCTCTACCACCCAGTGTGCCAAGCGCTGCTTGGAGACCAGATTACCCTTGTTCTGGCTCCCAAAGCAATCAGACAAGGAGGAGGACTTACGCCATGAGCCGGAGTGGTGGACATAAGTCTTAAGGGCTCTGACTGGGCAGAGCAAGTGCAGCCTCTCCTGTTCTGCCGACTCATGGGGCGGAAGGCAGAAGGCCTGCAGGATGACCGGGCAACCAGCCATCCTGGGGACCTTTGGGACATATCCAGCCCTGGGGTGCAAGATAGCCTTCGACATGCCAGGGGCAAACTCCAGGCAAGCGGAGGCAACCAACAGAGCTTGCAGATCTCTTACCCGTCTAAGGGAGTCCAAAGCTAAAAGCAGAGCCGCCTTAAGGGTCAGAAACTTCTCTGAGGCTGACTCCATGGGCTCAAAAGGGGCTTCCAACAACCCGTCCAGGACCACTGAGAGGTCCCAGGAGGGAAGGCGCAGTCTGCAGGAAGGCTTCAGCCGCCTGACGCCGTGCAGAAAGTGAGAGACCAGAGGTGCCTACCTAGGGTGGCCCCAAGGACAAGGGCGTGGTTTGCAGCAATCGCGGCCACATACACCTTTAAAGTAGAAGGGGACAGGCCCCGAGAAAGGTTAGACTGTAGAAAACACAGCACTGTACCAATTGGGCAGTGCATTGGGTCCTGCTCGCGCTGAGCGCACCAGAGACTAAAAAGCCTCCACTTAAGAGCATACAGCTTCCTAGTGGAGGGAGCCCTAGCATTCAGTAGAGTCTCCACAACCACCAATGAGAGGCCTGCCTCTAGGAACTGAGCTTCCACATCTCCGGGTGGGGGTGGAGAATTGCCCCTTGTGCCTGAGAGAGGAGATCTTCCCTGATGGGAATCTCCGAAGGAGTGCTGTCTAGGAGGGAGACAAGGTCTGCGAACCAAACTCAAGCAGGCCAGAGGGGAGCCACTAGAAGGAGGTGGACCCTGTCATGGCACACTCTGGCTAGGCCTTGTGGGAGCAGAGCTACCGGGGAAAGGCGTACAGAAGCAGCCTCGGCCAGGTCTGCACCAGAGCCCTCCAGGCAATTTATGTGCCATGAGAGTTGAGGGCCTTCCCAAAGACCCTGGGTGGGGCGGCCATTCAAGACTGCACCCCAGCCCGAAAGTGAGGCACCTATCAAAAGAGTCCTGCGATGGTGACATGCCCCTACATTGGAACCCAAGGCCAGAAACCAGGGTCTTGTCCACATAGGTAAGGTACGAAGCCCACAGCACATAACCCTAATGGCATTGAGAGGATGCCTGCGGGGATGGAAGCCCGCACCTCTGAGCCAGAACCGGAACGGCCTGTCTCACGAAAGAATCACGTTGGCTGCCACCGCCATGAGGCTGAGGACTCTTTGCGCCTCGGCGACAGAGAGGCTCTGGTCTAGCTGAACGGCATTTACTGCTGACAGTATGGAAGCCACCCAAGCAGAAGATAGACATGCCCGCATCATGGTGGAATCCCAAAACACTCCCAGGAAGGTGGTTCTCTGAGATGGAGAAAGCACATACTTCTCTGGGTTGATCCTGAGGCCTAGCGACCTCATATGCGCGAGCACCATTGGCTGCCATGGCCTTGGAGTGGGCCAGGGTAAGCCAGTCATCCAGGTAATTGAGTACACGCATGCCCTGTAGATGCAACGGCGCGAAGGCAGAATACATGCAATTCGTGAAGGTGCGTGGCGACAGAGCTAGACCAAAAGGAAGAACCTTAAACTGGTGTTCTGGTCAGATGCCTATGTGAAAATAGGCATCCTTGAAGTTTATCGTCACAAACCAGTCCTCAGATCTGATCTGTGATGTAATCAGTTTCGTAGTGAGCATCTTGAACCTGAACTTCCTTAGGGCAGAGTTCAGAGCTTGCAGATCCAGAACTGGATGCAGCCCCCCATCCCTCTTTGGCACAATGAAATACTGGCTGTAAAAGGCCGAATCTCGATCTGGAAGGGAACATATTCTATGGCCCCTTTTCTCAGAAAGGAGTGAAGTTCCTTTTGGAGGAAAGAAGTTTGGCATGTGCCGACGATAGTGGGCAGCACTCCTTGAAATTGAGGGGGACAGGTGGCAAACTGGATCCTGTACCCTTTCTTTACGGTATCCAGGACCCACTGAGAGATGCCTGGCAGAAGCTTCCACGCTGCCAGGTCGTCCGAGAGAGGTGTTAAGCTCATGTTGCCCCCCCCCCCCACCGGTGTCCTGAAACAGCGCACTGGCAGGTACAGACCGGGGGGATAGATTTAAAGCGAGAGTGGGTCCTATCGACCCCCGAAATGCCGGAGGCGGCGGGATAGAGAGTAGGGAAAGCCCCACTAAGGTGGGGTGCTCCCAAGAACCCTAACCCTTGGGCATCAGGATTCCTTCATGGCCCACCTGGCCGAGATGACTGTCCTCAGGTCAGATCTCGCCTGACGGGCCTGAGCCCTAGCCCACTGGCCAGCCTCCCTATATTTTGGTAGGGGGGCACGGGCTGCCACACTAGCCTTCTTTTCTGCCCTATTAGGAGGGGGGCAGGTGAGGCTGGATGATGGCCTGGGATTTTCGCTGCGGTGGGGAATGAACTCTTTAAATGCCGCCGATTGACGCTTCACCTCCTGGTGCCGGTCGACAACAGCACTGACTGTGTCGCCGAGCAAGCCCTGGGCTAACAGAAAGGACTTGTCTTTGTTTTTTATCCCCTTCAGATTGTGCAACAGGTGCCTCTCCGTGGCAACCAGCGCAGCCATTGAACGGCCTATGGAGTGAGCTGTCTGCTTCATGGCATGGAGTGCAAGATCTGTAGCTCGACGGAGCTCAGAGACTGTGTCGGGGCTCAGACCTTCGCCGCCGTGAAGCTCCCTCAGCAGGTCAGCCTGGTAGGCCTGCAGAACTGCAGGGACGCACCGGCTTGGCCCGCAGCTGTGTATGCCTTCCCCACAAGGGCTGAAGTGGCCCTACATGGTTTAGACGGCAGTGCCAGCTTCCTAGCTTTGAATGCTAGCTTCCTGCTCCGGCCAATCTAAATTTAATTTCCACACCGCACGCGTGATGATGTTGAGGAGCTCCTCGAAATCCACTGGCTGTGGTGGCAAATTGATGGAGGAATTCCCCTCGTCAACCACGTCGAATTCCTTGGAGCACGACATGGACAAAGAAATTTCCAATTCTGGGTTGGGAGAAATCGCAGAGCGAGCTCCCAAAGCCGAAATGTGGACATCAAAGTCAAGAGAAAGGGGAGGACCCATCTCCTGTTCTGCTTTCGCTAACTCCATCTGCGAACCCCATGATCTAAGCTGAACCACGAGGCACAGACGTGTGGCTGTAAAATAAAGCCTAACGGGATCGGCGCTTGTGAGGGGGAAATCTCCCGCAATGCACACAGCCGGATCCCTCGAGAGCTGACCAGGCATTTTCTTCCCATACCTGCCTAGGACAGACACTCAACACTTCATACAATGGAGCGATTCCTGAAGACAAAAAAGCTGAATGAATGTGATGTAGGTGCCCTTATATGGACAAGCTGGTGCGTATTCTATTCGTGTCATATCTGAGCCAATGAATTGGTGTGTGTGCACCCCGAGCTTCAGACACACTTCCTCGGCAAAGTGTTCCCATAGCGTCAGTTATGACGCAGCGTCTAGTTCCCTCAAAAGGGAACTTCTGTTGCTCAATTGAACTGGATTCCATTACATTGTCTGTACTGCTTATCCGATCTGTCATTGGGTCATGGGGAGCCTGTGCCCCAACATACTCAGGCATCATCGGGCACCATGGCAGGATACACCCTGGACAGAGTGTGCCAACCCATCACAGGGCACACACACACACACTCATTCACTCATGCAATCACACACTACGAGTAATTTAGAGACTCCAATCAGCCTAGAAGCACGTCTATGGACTGAGGGAGGAACCCGGAGCACCTGGAGGAAACCCACCAAGCACGGGAAGAACATGCAAACTCCACACACCGAGTGAGCAGGAGCAAGACTCAGACCAAGGATGCTGGAGGTTTGAGGCGATGTCCACTGTGTCCATGCTGGAAATTATTGCTTTTATGAAAGCCTTAAAACCACATACTACAAAAGATACATAAGCCCACACTACTACTGGCCAAAAAATATCATATCACCTCTATCAAGTTCATGTATAAACAGAGATTATTGTTCTTAGTATTTAAAATCCGTTTACACATTCATTTACACAGTCATTCACATATTTGTACATCTTTTAGTCACATGTGTTCAACACAGTGGTGTGAAATCTGGTTCTTCTGCCTTCTATTATGACACTGATATATTTTTTTTTACATTCAGGCCATGTTGTCTTTGTAGCAACATGGCCAATTGAACAGTTGAAAAACATTTGAATCTAGCTTTCACACTATGCTCCAGAGCAGTTCATCAGGTAAACTGGCAGCATGTCTTGAAATGAAGCGTAACACACATGAGACTATTGTTCTTGGAACATGAATAGCTCTATGTGCAGCCATTCGCTCTCATCTTAAATGTGTTGAACAAGTTCCATTTCATGTCTTGAGCAATGCACAAAATGAATTGCAATAAGCTTTCTCATGAAAGAACTGAATATTTCGTATAATATCATGTGGATGAAAATAGAACTCCTGAAGTCTCCTAAAATGTGCATTTGATATGAGATAATAAAATGAATTGAAGCACTAGCTACAGTGCGAAAGCTGTAGATGTTTAGACATACAGAAGTTGCTTGGATGAAACTAGCAAAATTACAATGACTGCAAGTTTCAAATTTCTTTAGGTGGAAAGTTGTTTAACTGTTTGCATAGAGAAAACATACCCACAGTGGTGCTTTATGGATGGTGATGCTATGTCTTGTATTGCGTATGCAAATGTTTTTCAAAGGAGGTTGGCAAGGGTTTGAATGGAGGCAGGGGACTGAAAGGAGTGAATGGGTTCCCCCACTGGCTGAATCTTTTAAAAATAACTAGCATCGCTTACAGCAGCATGAAATCAGATGTATAAAGATGTGAAAAGTTGAGAATTGGTTAACCAAAGCTGGAATTCCTGCCACATTTAATTATTTTCTTTCTGAAAGAGCCAAAAAGCATACAACATGTAAGGAAATAAGGAAAGAACAGTCTAGATGACTGTATGTTTGTCCTTGTGATTAAAAGACACTTATACACAATTTCATAGTGCTTAAAATTGTGTTTTTATTTGTTTGTCTGTTCAAGTTTAATCTAATTTTTATACTCATGCATCTTTTATTTGTTATTATTTTATTTGATACTGATATAAATAGGACAGTAATTTCTTTGCTTGATAATACTACTAAGTTTAATGGATCTGAAAGTCTTTCTTAGTCATCATTTTTTTGTTGTTGCTTGTTTTGTATTGGTTTTTTTTGACAGTAGCTACATGCAAATGTGAAGACATTTTGGCATCAGCTTGCTGTGTGATTCTGTTCTTTCCTATGCTTTTGACACATGTTCCAGCTCAAAGCCTATCATACACAATATTAAGGGGAACAGCGTCACATATTCCTACACTGAAAGAAATAAGCAGTTTGCAATGTAACAAACATAGCTTAATTGCCAATTGCGTTGACAAAATTATTTTTGGTAAATGCTTTGAAAGGATTTGCATCACTTCATCCGGTCAGGTTCAACATTTTTGAGTGCACTTACCAAGTGCTGTGCTTTGTTAAAAATGGCAACCTATTCACTAGTTTCTTCCACATTGGAAAGCCAGGAGCATTACTTAGAACACTGTTATTGGGACAAAGGTCACATAATGTTGCATAAACACACACACACACACATACACACACACACACACACACACACACACACACACACACACACACACACACACACAAAAACCCACATACACAGAGAGAGAGAGAATGAGAGAGTTGGGCTAACAATAAGCCAAACATATGTGAGTATAAAATTGCCTAAATAAATTAATCTAAACCTCAAATAAAGTTGAAGGTGCCTGTGAATCGAACCAAACAAAACCTCTAGGGTGCATGTTTATGCACAACTTATTGCGGTGCCTTGATGGATTAAACCTAAGAAAAACATTTTTAGCTGTTTTGACTAAATATTTTCAGGAAATATTTTCTCCAACGGCATTTCAATGAAATTGCAAAAGTAAGCACATTTCTTCCTGCTGTAATGAATTCCAAATTATATTTACTGATAAAAGTCTAATCTAGCCATGGGGGTCACAGTCCAGTGACTTCTGTGCCGGTCCCAAGCCCGGATAAATAGAGAGGGTTGCGTCAGGAAGGGCATCCGGCGTAAAACATTGCCAAATTTAACCATGCGAATCGTCAGTACGAATTTCACACCGGATCGGTCGAGGCCCGGGTTAACAACGACCGCCATCGGCGCCGTTGACTTACAGGGCGCCGGTGGAAATTGGGCTACTGTTGGTCGAAGAAGTAGAGGAGGGAGGAGAGTGCGCAGACAGAGAGAGAAGAGGAAAGGTAAGAGTGTAGGACTCTCTTGTAGGAACTCTGAATGTTGGTACTATGACAGGGAAAGGTAGAGAGCTGACTGATGTGATGGAGAGAAGGAAGGTTGATATACTGTGTGTACAGGAGACCAGGTGGAAGGGTAGCAAGGCTCGTAGTATAGGAGCAGGATTCAAGCTGTTTTATTATGGTGTGGATAGTAAGAGAAATGGGGTAGGTGTGGTCCTGAAGGAGGAGTTTGTGAGGAATGTTCTGGAGGTGAAGAGAGTGTCAGACAGGGTGATGAGTCTGAAGTTAGAGATTGAAGGGGTGATGTTGAATGTTGTTAGTGGTTATGCCCCACAGGTAGGTTGTGAGTTGGAGGAGAAAGAGAGATTCTGGAGTGAATTAGATGAGGTGATGGAGAGTATTCCCACGGGTGAGAGAGTGGTGATAGGAGCGGATTTTAATGGACATGTTGGTGAGGGAAACACAGGTGATGAGGAGGTGATGGGCAAGTTTGGAGTTAAGGAAAGGAACCTTGAAGGACAGATGGTAGTGGACTTTGCTAAGAGGATGGACATGGGTGTGGTTAACACTTATTTTCAGAAGAGGGAGGAGCATAGAGTGACTTACAAGAGTGGAGTTAGGAGCACACAGGTAGACTACATCCTATGTAGAAGAGGCAATCTGAAAGAGATTAGTGACTGTAAAGTGGTAGTGGGAGAGAGTGTAGCCAGACAGCATAGGATGGTGGTGTGTAGGATGACTTTGTTGGTCTGTAAGAAGAAGAGGTCAGAGATAGAGAAGAAAACCAAGTGGTGGAAGCTGAAAAAGGAGGAATGTTGTGAGGAATTTAGACAGAAGTTGAGGCAGGCTCTGGGTGGTCAGGTAGTGCTGCCAGATGACTGGGAAACTACAGCAGAAGTGATCAGGGAGACAGGGAGAAAGGTGCTGGGTGTGTCATCTGGAAGGAGGAAAGAAGATAAGGAGACTTGGTGGTGGAATGAGGAAGTTCAGGATAGTATCCAGAGGAAGAGGTTCGCCAAGAAGAAGTGGGACATGGACAGGACTGAAGAGAATAGACAGAAATACAAGGAGTTACAGCGCAGAGTGAAGAGGGAGGTGTCTAAGGCCAAGCAGAAGGCATATGACGAGTTGTACACTAGGTTAGACACTAGAGAAGGAGAGAAGGACTTGTACAAGTTAGCTAGGCAGAGGGATCGAGATGGGAAGGATGTGCAGCAAGTTAGAGTTATTAAGGATAGAGATGGAAGGGTGCTCACAAGTGAGGAGAGTGTACAGAGGAGATGGAAGGAATACTTTGAGGAGCTGATGAATGAGGAAAATGAGAGGGAAAAAAGAGTAGAAGGGGTGAGCTCTGTGGAACAGAAAGTAGATAAGATTAGAAAGGATGAAGTCAGGAAAGCTTTGAAGAGGATGAAAAGTGGGAAGGCAGTTGGTCCTGATGACATCCCGGTGGAGGTCTGGAAGTGTCTGGGAGAGGCAGCAGTGGAATTTTTAACTAGTTTGTTCAACAGGGTTTTAGAGAGTGAGAGGATGTCTGAGGAATGGAGAAGAAGTGTGTTAGTGCCAATCTTTAAGAATAAGGGTGACATGCAGAGTTGCAGTAACTATAGGGGGATAAAGTTGATGAGCCATACAATGAAGGTATGGGAAAGAGTAGTGGAAGCTAGGTTAAGGAAGGTAGTGGAAATTTGTGAGCAGCAGTATGGCTTCATGCCCAGAAAGAGCACAACAGATGCAATTTTTGCTCTGAGAATTTTGATGGAGAAGTATAGGGATGGTCAGAGGGAGTTGCACTGTGTGTTTGTAGACTTGGAGAAAGCGTATGACAGGGTGCCAAGAGAAGAGCTGTGGTACTGTATGAGGAAGTCAGGAGTAGCAGAGAAGTATGTCAGAGTGGTGCAGGACATGTATGAGAGGAGCAGGACAGTGGTGAGGTGTGCTGTAGGTCAGACAGAGGAGTTCAATGTGGAGGTGGGACTGCATCAGGGATCAGCTCTGAGCCCCTTCCTGTTTGCTATAGTGATGGACCAGTTGTCAGAGGAGGTCAGACAGGAGTCTCCTTGGACAATGATGTTTGCAGATGACATTGTGATCTGTAGTGAGAGCAGGGAGCAGGTGGAGGAAAACCTGGAGAGGTGGAGGTTTGCGCTGGAGAGAAGAGGAATGAAAGTCAGTCGTAGTAAGACTGAGTACATGTGTGTGAATGAAAGGGAGGGAAGTGGAACAGTAAGGTTACAGGGTGAAGAGGTGAAGAAGGTACAGGATTTTAAGTACTTGGGGTCAACAGTCCAGAGTAATGGAGAGTGTGGGAAAGAGGTAAAGAAGCGAGTGCAGGCAGGTTGGAATGGGTGGAGAAAGGTGTCGGGAGTTCTGTGTGATAGGAAAATATCAGCGAGAATCAAGGGGAAGGTGTACAGGACAGTGGTGAGACCGGCCATGCTGTATGGTTTAGAGACAGTGTCACTGAGGAAGAGACAGGAGTCAGAGCTAGAGGTAGCAGAGCTGAAGATGTTGAGGTTCTCTTTGGGAGTGACAAGATTGGACAGGATTAGGAATGAGTACATCAGAGGGACAGCTCATGTTGGACGTTTGGGGGACAAACTTAGGGAGGCCAGATTAAGATGGTTTGGACATGTTCAGAGGAGGGACAGTGAGTATATTGGTAGGAGAATGTTGGACATGAAGCTGCCAGGCAGGAGGCAAAGAGGAAGGCCAAAGAGGAGGTATATGGATGGAATTAATGAGGATATGAAGCTAGTGGGTGCAAGTGTTGAGGATGCAGAAGATAGGGATAGGTGGAGAGAGATGATTCGCTGTGGCGACCCCTGAAGGGAGAAGCCGAAAGAAGAAGAAGAAGATTTACTGATAAAAGTCTCTAGAGTCCACTATGATGGACTTCTATACACTATGCATTGCCAGTAGATTAGATTAGATTAGATTCAACTTTATTGTCATTACACATGTACAAGTACAAGGCAACGAAATGCAGTTTAGCATCTAACCAGAAGTGCGATGAGCAGCAAGTGCTTTATATACAGAAGTGTAGATAAATATACAGAGGTGTAGATAAACTAATATGTGCAGATAAGTACATATGTACAGATGCAGTACTATGAAGATAAGTTACATTTGTATACAGTGTATATACAGTATTATCAACATTATATGCAGATACGCATATGTGCTATGGACATGATATACAGAATATTATGAATTATGTATAGGTAATACGATATGTAAAGATAAGGGCAGATGTCCAGATAGAAGCTATGGATTATGTAATATAATACAATATGTACTGATAAGGGCAGATGTCCTGATAGGAGTATTATAGATACAGGTGGATATATACAATTTTCTACATGATATATCAACATGATATATAGATGCGTGTGCTATGTACATAATATACAATTGACAATATACATATGTGCAATGAGCATATATACAGGAGGATAGTGCCATGTGCATACAATACAAATGGAACGTGCAAGTGATGTATAGGCTGAGGCTATGAACAGTTATATATAGCATGTGAATGTGTGCTAGATGCATTGCTTACGTGAAAGTGACATGGTTAAATGAAGTAATACATTCATTCAGAAGGAGGGATGAGGAGAGTGTTGTGGTGAGGGAAGAGAAAGGGGTTCAACGGGGGACAGAGTTCACTAGGGAGACAGCTGTAGGAAAAAAGCTGTTCCTTAGTCTTCTGGTTTTGGTCCGGAGGCTCCTGAATCGCCTTCCGGAGGGTAAAAGTTTGAAAAGGCTGTGGGCAGGGTGGGAAGAGTCTTTGAGAATACTGTGAGCCCGACGTAGACAGCACTTCTTCTGGATGTCCTCAATTGCAGGAAGTGGGGTTCCTATGATGCGTTGGGCGGTTTTAACCTCTTGTTGCAGTGCCTTGAGGACTGCGACTGAGCAGTTCCCATACCAGACTGTGATGTAGTTGGTCAGGATGCTCTCAATTGCACAACAGTAAAAGTTCACCAGGATGGTTGAAGATAGGTGGTTCTTCTTCAGAGTGTTTAGGTAAAAAAGGCACTGATGAGCCTACTACACATTTCAAAATAAAACCAAATTCATTTATTTATATATTTGGCTTGTGTAACTACTTTATATTCTGGTCAGGGCTAATGTTGATCCTAAGCCTTTTCTGGGATCAATGGGCATAAGGAATATGTACAGCATTATAGGCCAAGACCCAGTCCATCACTAGGCACCAGGCACACCCACACATTATCACACTTAATTACTCAGGGTATCCAGTCTGCCAATCAAAATTTCTTTGGGTGGGAGGACACCAGAGAACATAGAGGAAAGCCATATGGACATAGGGAGAACATATGAAAATTCAAGCAGACAATAACCCAAATTAGGGCCGAACTAAGCCACTGTTGGCATTGACTGATAGTATTGTAGTGGTTAAGGTGTTGAGCTGTTGATTGGAAGGTTGTGAGTTCAAATCCCAGGTCCACTAAGCTTCTGCCGCTGGGTCCCTGGGCAATGCCCTTAACCCTCAATTGCTTAGCTGTATAAAGAATGAAAGGTGCTCTGGATAAGGGTGTCTGCCAAATGTAAATGCTTTGCTCTAACACTCATATATTATATTCAGGGCTTATATAATCATTCACATTATCAGCCTTTATGTATACCCTTACATACCCTTTATGTATGTTATTGCTGGGAAATAGATACATAATGAATAGATAACTTGCGTGTAAACATTAGTGATTAGTGCAAGAATGACTGCCTGCCATAAACAGTCCTGACTTCTAGCACTTTAAATATTTGCCTCCATCACTCCATTACAGACTGCACACAATGGAACAGACATCAGTGTGCATTTTGAGCCATTCAGTGACGTGATTTATTTGCTGTGTGATTGTCAAGACTGTCAAGCCCTGATTAATTAAGATCTCAAATACTATAGTGCAAGCAGATAAATTGTGTGTGCTGAGATTGTTTGTATTGCAGGTGATTTATAAAAGAAAATTTGTGTGAATATGTGCAAAGTTGTAACAGAAAACAATTGTATGTAAATGAGTTTTTTGATCAATTATCTTGCTTGCTGTGGCATGTTCAGTATTCAAAGAGACTCCCAGAATAGTCATGCTGAAAGTCATGTATTAAAGGTGGTGAAACACAGCTGTTTAAAATACAGTATGATTGTATTAAAGAATATATAATTTGAATATATATAGTGTATAATGCAGTCCTCTCTAGACCCTCTAAGTAAATCAGCTATGCAAATTGTTACATATTTGGACATGTGTTTACACTTGCAAACCTCTAGGGAATTTTATTTATTATATAACTTTTGCAGTGTTATAATTACTTCATGATTACTCACATTACATTGCCAAATGCAATATTAGTGTTTTATGAGAGATGAAGGCCTGCAGGGTACAGAGGCATGTTGCCAAATAAACTTCCACTTGCCAGAACAACTACACTAGTGCGAAAGCACAGGTTCGCTTCTAACAAATTTGTTTATAATGTTTACATACACCGATCAAGCATAACATTAGGACCACCTGCCTAATATCTGCCTTTTTTCTGCCGAAACAGCTCTGAGCCGTCATGCACTGTGTATTCTTGCACGTTTCTATCAGAACCAGCATTAACTTCTTCAGCAATTTGAGCAACAGTAGCTCTCATCGGATCACACGGGCCAGCCTTCGCTCCTCACGTGCATCAGTGAGCCTTGGCCGACCATGACCCTGTCTTTACTTGACTTTTGATAGATACTGACCACTGCAGACCGGGAACACCCCACAAGAGCTGCAGTTTTGGAGATGCTCTGATCCAGTGGTCTAGCCATCACAATTTGGTCCTTGTCAGACTCGCTCAAATCCTTACGCCTTCCCATTTTTTTGCTTCTAACACATCAACTTTGAGGACAAAATGTTCACTTGCTGCCTAATATATCCCACCCACTAACAGGTGCCATGATGAGGAGATAATCAGATCTGTGGATGTTAAAGTTTTTTAAAGACCATAGTCGTTGACATATTTCATTTAAACGAAAAAACAACCACAATGCAGTTTTAACCATGTCATAAATAATAGCAGTACTTATTGCTGATAGTTGATACAAGATAAATTGTAAAATGTTAGGTAGAGATTAGTCAAATGAGCACATTTTTCCAGATGTTTTATTTTTGATATCTCTTGATATGATACCTCTTAAATTCTATAGATTCAAAATTCAAGATTCAAAGAACTTTATTAATCCCAGGAAGAACTTGCTTAAATGACATCCATTCAATCCAACATAGATTTTTAGATGCTTGTTGCTGTATCTTATGTCTCATAATCGTTCATCTTCAATAACTGGTACAGTCCGTCCATTGCACTGCACCAGGCATATACACACACTGGCACACTCATTCACATGTAGAGGCTTTCTAACCTTCATGGAAGGTTTTTTCTTTAGGAAACTGGAGGAAACCCACAACAATGCTAGGGAACATCTTCCACAACAAATGATACTATAATCTTTTATTAGGTTGATGTGATTTGGATTTCAAAATGAAATAAAATTCAATCTCTTGGGAAATACCTAACTGACCTCTTGCATCATTTTATTTGCTAAACTGTATTCATGTGAAGTCCATAAAACATTTGATGTAACAAGCAATGTAACAGTAATTTTTTGGTTTATAATATTATAAGATTTAGTTTAATGTAACTAATATTTTGGTATTAATTAATATATTTTACCATCACACAAATGGCAGTTTTCTGGAATTTTACATCATAAGCAAAGAAGCTGCTTACAATTCAAATACCAGTAGGCTATTCTTTAAGAGAATTGGTGGTTTAAATCATTTTTCCTTTCCTGCTACCCAAACACTCTTTTTAAGCCAGGTTTTCTAGGGCAATTTCTAAGAGAAATATTTTTGCATTGAATCATGTGACAAAACATAATTCAAACCTTCAGCTGTCCAGTTTCAGTTCTTCTGTACCCACTCAAGCCTCAGATTGCTGTTCTTGGCTGATCAGAGTGGAACCCAGTGTGCTGGTCTTCTGCCATTATAGCCTATCCACTGCAAGGTTCGATATAGTTCTGATATGTGGTTCTGCTCACTATGGGTGAAAAGAGTGGTTATTTGATTTATGTAGTCTTTCTGTGACCTCAACCCAGTGCAGCCATTCTCCCCTGACCACTTGCATAAATAAGGTGTTTAACTGCTACTGGATTTTTTGGATTTGCACCACTCTTTGTAAACTCAAGAGACAGTAGGGTGTGAAAGTCCCAGCTTCTAAAATACTCAATATACAAAATATGCCCAATTCAGCAAACTCAATATATAAAGTCTATATACTCAACTAACATGCCATGGTCAAATGTCTTGTGCTGCTGGCACATGATTGGCTGATAATTGCATAGATATGTTTGTAAGGGTGAGTCAAATGAAAACCTTAAAAGTATGACAAATTAGCAACTGGGAGAATTTTTTCTAAATGGATCCAGACAAGCTGGGAAGCTGAAACACTTGCAATGAATGAAATGAATATAAACAAAATATGGCCAAACGGTTTATATACGGTCTAAATATGGTTTATATGACAAACGAATTACAAATGTAATGGCTGATGGCACGAAAGAGCCTCCCAGATGTCTTGAGTCACGTGGCTGGGCTTGATGAATCTGTGGCTGAACATGCTCTAAAGCTGCCTCTAATCAGCATGGAAAGGATGAGAAGTATTATCCGTGATAGTTTTTAGCTTCCCTCTTATCCTCTCTGTCACAGCCTCCACACTATACCCACCAGAGTCCCCTTTGGTGAATCCAGTGTGTTCTGTGTATATATGACAATGAGGCAATTTTCGTAATTTTTATAAACACTACAAAGGACTTGAAATGAAGCCATCATGAAATGATTGATTTGTAGACTTTCATTTTTAATTCAACTTTAAAGCTAACACATTGCCTGATTAAGTATTCACAACCTAATTATTATTTTCTTACAGCAGCTGAAATTACGAGTAAATTTATTTTATCTGTGATGAATTCAAAACAGGGGGGCATGGTGGCTTAGTGGCTAGAACGTTTGTCTCACACCTCCAGGGTTGGGGGTTCAATTCCCGCCTCCGCCGTGTGTGTGGAGTTTGCATGTTCTCCCCGTGCCTCGGAGGTTTCCTCCGGGTGCTCTGGTTTCCTCCCCCGGTCCAAAGACATGCGTGGTAGGTTGATTGGCATCTCTAAAATTGTGTGTGATTGCGTAAGTGAATGAGAGTGTGTGTGTGTGCCCTGCGATGGCTTTGCACTCTGTCCAGGGTGTATCCTGCCTTGATGCCCAATGACACCTGAGATAGGCACAGGCTCCCCGTGACCCGAGAATAGTTCGGATAAACAGTAGACAATGAATGAATTCAAACCAAACTGTTTATTAAATCCCACTGATTTTGTAAGGTGTCATGGCTAACACTGCATTCATGAAGACCTGGGACCTCCCTCTGAGATGAAGCTTGGGGGAAAAAAGCTGGAGTAGGTTAATAAAACATCTGCAACGCTTTGAACAGTCCTTACAGCACTGTGAAATCCATTATAACAAAATGGAAAAAAGTGGCACAAACCAGACATTACTAAGACTACAATACAGGCATTTCAGAGCTCACTGGCTGAAATAAACCTGTTCAGTCCTCTGCAGTATCAGCTCTTTGGGAGAATGGCCAGAAGGATCCCACTTCTGAGAAATGCTAATGAAGCTAGGAGTTTGCTAGAAAGCATGTGACAAAATCTTAGAGCTTTTGAAACAAGATTTTGAGCCATTTGATCTAAAGGCAACTGCCCAACACAAACACAACACCATTCCTGTTATCAGAGACAGTTATCAGGGACAGTTAAATACAATAATTTGCTTGTATTTGTTTCCATCAATCTCTGTGGTTGCTTTTCAGCAGGTTTAGCTGAAAATCATGTTGCAATACAAATGATCATCATCAAAGGTAAAATTGATGGAAACATTCATTCATTCATTGTCTACCGCTTATCCGATCTATTCTCGGGTCACGGGGAGCGTGGCAGATATCCAGATATCTAAAGAGAAACTTTCCTCCCAACAGGACAATGACCAAGAATGCAGGGTAAAAACTACAAATAGAAGTTTTTTGCTGAATCAGAGACCAGACTTAAATCCTAATGAAAACAAAATAATAGAATATAATAGAAGCCTTTATTATCACCACACATACATTACAGCAGAATTCTTTTTGCATATCCCAGCTAATTTGGGGTCAGAGCTCAGATTCAGCTATGATACAGCACCCTTGGAGTAGAAAGGGTTGAGGGCCTTCCTCAAACGCCCAGCAGTGGCAACTTGGCAATGCTGGGTCTTGAACCTTGATTTTCCAATCAACAACCCAGAGCCTTAACCGCTTGAGTTACCACCTCCCTTGCAAATAATTAATTTATGTAAATAATTAATTTACGTTTACATATGCAGAGAAACAGGAGCAGAAAAGGAGCAGAAATTAATCCCATTCTGATATGCTTAAATATACATAATATCTACAACATCAAATTGAATATTTTATAGAGGTACTGTAGTGTATATACTATATTATGTATGTACTTTACTGAGGGTAGGTTGCGACAGGGAAATCTGCTGTTAATATTATACTATGCTTTTTCCACACTGTCATTATTAATGTGTGTATTTTATTTTTATTATCAGACCAAAAATATGAATAATAGCCACTTTCCTGGACATAGTTTCAGAGATGATGAGTGTAATTTACAAAAGAATGTCGCTCATTCTTGCTAAGCAGCAGCTTTTTCCAACACAGTGTGACTCATGTTGGGACAGAGGAGCAGTAGACATCTCAGATGGCTACTCAAACACAGAAAACATGTTCTGTTCAAACAAAAGCCAAAACTTTCTGGAAGAATAAGTCTGGAAAAAGTTGCTGCATATAGGACATAATTAGACATCTGCACTTATCTAGTGAAATCTGAAGCTTTCAAGGCATTTAAGAGCTAAATTCCTCTGACCATGCCTGAGATGTACTAAGAGATGGAGAGATGACACTGGATCGCTGAATAAATGCAATAACAAATTGCTATACTATGCTTGCTCTGATTTGGTTGACATTGTGCTGGATTTGGAATTAGCAACTCCTGAAACTGTCCATCTGTGATAATAATAAGCAGAGGGAAATCAAATTCCAACATTTGCTCCTTGACCCTAATAAACAAGGGAACTGTGTTTCCTTTGGCCAACTCTAATCACATCCATATCCATGTTATATCCGAGGATGTTGGAGATTCTTTGCTTATAAGAAGATCTATTTTAGAGCATGACAAAACTGAAAGCCTAACACACACACACACACACGCACACACACACACACACACACTGAAGTTGTGTTTTTAACCAAGAAAAAACCTTCTCACAGCAACAGTACTTGAGTTAATTTACAAAATGTAATGACGACTTTTTTTAATTTCACAACAAAAAAAAAAGCTTATAAACATAATTGCAGGTGATAACTTGTGATTAAACTGAAGAGTTGCAGTAAACCTAACAATATATATATATATATATATATATAGAACAGAATGAAAACATGAAAATGTGGCTATTAATATAATAAAACAATCCTCATATTTCAATTTTATATTCAATTTTATTAAGCAATTTATCAAACAGGGGTAATAGGTATCTTGGATGGGGGGTGGTAGGGTACAATTGGAGGTCAGAAGGGATGTCACTGAGAATAAACAGTGCATAAATGATACACGAACTGTTTATGTAGGGCAACATATGAAAAAGAAAATCACTGAAATGAATCAAATGAAAGCAACACTTTTGACAGCATACATTTGAATAGAATGCATGAAACATGAAAATAGGCAGCGCTTTGCTTAAATGTAAAATAACTACATTCCTAAATTGGAATGCAGTGCCACAAAATAGCAAACATGCACAGATTAGACCTCATGTCTTACATGACCAATCCCTACATACTCTCGAATATATATAAAAAAATATTGTTTAAAATTCCTCTGCTTTTTACCAGCACCATTTGAATTCTCTGCAGTATAAGAGGCATGAACTGTGTTAATCAAGGTTATTAGCACATCTGTTTTCAGCAGATGAACTTTAAACACTAGTGTTGTTCACATGTAAAAGAAATTGCTCACGAGTTACCCTGATACCAGTTCATGGCTGTTTTATTTCAGTCATGTTTAATTAGCTAGTATAAGAGAAATTATCAAACAGAAGCCTAAATGAACAATTTAACTAAATATTATAGAACCCATAGTGTGTCTGTATGTATGTGTGTGTGTGTGTATGTGTGTGTGTGTGTGTGTTTGTGTTTCAGCCAACATTGGAGCCTGAGGCTCAACCACTCAGCTCCATGCATGCTTTTTTTCTTGCCACACGTATAATATTGTCACTTTTTACTTAATGAATGAAAAAGAAATGCTTCAGCCTAAAATGCAAATTCAGATACCAAATCTGGGGCCTTAATTTAAGAGGTTGGAATAAGTAGATTGCCTGGTGTCATTATAGGCTCACTCTTTGGGCTTGGATGGGTGTCTTGCAGGCCTTGTGCGTCTCTTTATTCCTGCTGCATAGCAAAATGTACATATGTAAGTAGTGAATACTATATGCCATTTATTTGATTTGCATTAAAAATCATCACAGTTTCATTTAATGTAGAAAACACATCAAATTATATTTCTCAAACATGATAGTTCCTCATTAGTATAAATGAAAAGTTATTTTTGGATTTAAGCAGTACAAATAGCAGAATAGTGTAAAATATAAATAAATAATTGATAAATCATGTCAGGAAATCACTTCTTTTTCTTCTGAAGCTATTCCTTCATTGACTTTTGGATTTTTTTCTTTATCTTTAGCCATCTAACAGAGGCCTGCAGGTTTTGTGCCAAAATAATCTCATATTTGGAGCTATCCATGATTCACTCTATCTTGACTAGAGCTTCAGTCCCAGAAGAAGAGCAGCAGCTTCTTAGTATTATGCTGCCACCACCGTGATTCACTGTGGGTATACATCTTTTAGAATTATTCCCAAAAAGTTTTATCTTAGTTTCATCAGACCATGATGTTATTGCTGTATGTCTCTTGGAGGCTCCCTGATAATTTTTCATCTTGTCTGTTCATCTATCTTGGAGGGACGTCCTGTTCCTGGTCATTTCACAGTCTTGACCCATTTCCCCCACTCGTTGATGCTGACCTTCACATTGTTCCATAGTACATCTATTCATTCATTGTCTACCGCTTATCCGATCTATTCTCGGGTCACGGGGAGCCTGTGCCTATCTCATCATTGGGCATCAAGGCAGGATACACCCTGGATGGAGTGCCAACCCATCGCAGGGCACACACACAGTCTCATTCACTCACGCAATCACACACTATTATCAATTTAGAGATGCCAATCAACCTACAATGCATGTCTTTGGACCGGGGGAGGAAACTGGAGTACCCGAAGGAAACCCCCGAGGCACGGGGAGAACATGCAAACTCCACACACATGGCGGAGGCTGGAATCGAACCCCTAACTCTGGAGGTGTGAGGCAAACGTGCTAACCTCCAAGCCATCGTGCCCCCCATCGTACAGCTAATGCTTTGGAAATTCTTTTGTAGCTCTCTTCTGATCGCTAACTTTCCACAGTGAGCTCATGTACATACATTGTAAGCTCTTTGATGACCAAATGCTTCAGTAGCCAGATAAAATCAAGAGGATATTGAGAAAATCCTGCAGAAACAGCTGTGGGCTTAATCTTGTGGGCTTAATCAGAATCATTTCACTAATGAAAGGTGCAAGACAATTACTCCTGAACATGAGTTTGCCTGCAATCGATTAATTCTGAGCACAGTCAAAGGTCACATGATAAAAAGGTGTGCACACTTGTTTTTTTACCCCTCCCCCCCAAATGTTTCTATTTGCTTTTCACTTTTATATCACATTAAAGGTAAAAAAAAATAAAATAAAAAAAAAGATCTGACCTAATCTATTTTTTTTCACAAAAACCTGTCATTTTAACTGAAGTGTGTAGACGTTTTATACCCACTGTAAGTATAAAATATATATTTGAAATAATCCATCTAGAGCTTTTCTTACCTGGCGCTCTTCGGAAAGCTGCTCTTTTCTGTGAGCCACCATCTGGAAAAAAAAAGAAGAAAAGCATAGTTTCCTTCATCCTTAACAATATCCATCTATCATAAATTAGACACTTAAATCTCTAACGTTGGATAATTCTGGTGATTCTCTGTGATTCCTCCCCAATGAGATCTGGGTTGTGCTTGAAAGACGTGATCCTTCCTATGTAACATAGGAATAGAATAGGAATGACACATCTCTAACAGCCATCAGAGATCTCAAGAACTACTGGTGTTGATTCCATTTATTTAAGTACGTTTTATTCATCTTAAATCTAACCTTCAATAATATGAGGATCTGGCCTAATCACTTTGGTAACAGTGGTGATTTCTCCACCTGAAAAAAAAAATTAAGTAAAAACATTAAAAATTAAGTTAACATTAAGTATTTACTGCCAATAGACACAAACCATAGGAATAACTGTGACAGCATAGCATCTTATTGTTGAGACTGAATTTATTTCTGAATTCTTTCTATTATTGATCAAATTCCATAAAATCACAGACAACTTAAAGACAATTAAGGATTGTGCCTCCAATTTAGTATGAATATATGCAAAAACATGCAGAATAAAATTGAGCAAAATAGCTTGCCTTTTCTTTTTTTTGTATTTGTGAAAATGCAGGGGTTTTTTTTATTTTCAACTTAACAGTGCAAAATAGAAATCACCTGCAACATGCATGCTCATGCACAATCGATCAATGCAAATCATGGTCTATGTGTAATGAACAGCTGAGAATGATTGTAATACGGAGCAAATTCATGCACACACACACACACACACACACACACACGCACGCACACACACACACACACACACAGACTTTATGCATAGCTAAAAATGTGTGGACATCTGAGCATCACATCCATATGCGCTTTCTGAACATTGCATTCCACTTCACTCTTCTTTCTCGTCTGTTAAGATTTTCCACTAGATTTTTGAGTGTGGTTGTAGGGATGTGTTTATTTAGTCACAAGAGTGACATTAGGCACTGATGTTTGGTGAGGAGGTCTTGGGTGCAGTTGCTGTTCCGATTCATCCCAAAGGTGTTCAATGAGGTTGAGGTCAGGGCTCTGTGAAGGAGACACAAGTTCTTCCACTCCAACCTTGCCAGTCCACATCCATGGACTTGCTTTGTGCACTGGGGTATTATTATGAAGAACAAATTCAGGCCCGTTAGTTCCAGAGAAGGGGAAATGTAATGATATAGCATATAAAAACACCCCAACAGTTTGCTGAAGGCCCACATATGAGTGTGATGGTCAGGTGTCCACATACCTTTGGCCATTCAATGTAAATATTGCACATAAAGCACATAGTCCTTTGAGAAATACTATGTGTGTCAGTTAGGGGAAAGACAAGGGAATAATAAAATCAAGTGAAAGCAACCGTTATACATGTTAATTGAAAACACAGGTAGCTGGAGATCAAAACAAAGCAAAACCAAAACACGGAAGTTGTACTGGAAGCTGTTTTATACACAGGGGAATGACATGACAAAGAACAACCCAATTTGCCAGAAAAAATCTGAGGGCCTGCATTGCAAAAAATGTCATTTTAGCATGTAGAGATTATCATGAACAAAAGAAAATGCATTTAGTATCTCTCATCATGAGATTAAATCACCACAAATCCAAGACCCAGATATACAGTGATGTGAAAAAGTTTTCTTATTTTTTTGCATGTTTGTCACACTTTAATGTTTCAGATAATCAAACACATTTAAATATTAGTCAAAGATAACACAAGTGAACACATCATGCAGTTTTTAAATGAAGGTTTTTATTATTAAGGGAAAACAAAATCCAAAACTACATGGCCCTGTGTGAAAAAGTGTTTGCCCCCTAAGCCTAATAACTGGTTGGTCCACCCTTAGCAGCAACAACTGCAATCAAGCGTTTTCGATAACTTGCAATGAGTCTGTTACAGCGCTGTGGAGGAATTTTGGCCCACTCATCTTTGCAGAATTGTTGTAATTCAGCCACATTGGAGGGTTTTCGAGCATGAGCCACCTTTTTAAGGTCATGCCACAGCATCTCAATCGGATTGAGGTCAGAACTTTGACTAGGCCACTCCAAAGTCTTCATTTTGTTTTTCTTCAGCCATTCAGAGGTGGACTTGCTGGTGTGTTTTGGATCATTGTCCTGCTGCAGAACCCAAGTTCGCTTCAGCTTGAGGTCAGAAACAGACGGCCGGACATTCTCCTTCAGGATTTTTTGGTAGACAGCAGAATTCATGGTTCCATTTATCACAGCAAGTCTTCCAGGTCCTGAAGCAGCAAAACAACCCCAGACCATCACACTACCACCACCATATTTTACTGTTGGTATGATGTTCTTTTTCTGAAATGCGGTGTTACTTTTACGCCAGACGTAATGGGACACAGACCTTCCAAAAAGTTACATTTTTGTCTCGTCAGTCCACAGAGTATTTTCCCAAAAGTCTTGGGGATCATCAAGATGTTTTCTGGCAAAACTGAGACGAGCCTTTATGTTCTTTTTGCTCAGCAGTGGTTTTCGTCTTGGAACTCTGCCATGCAAACCGTTTTTGCCCAGTCTCTTTCTTATGGTGGAGTCATGAACACTCACCTTAACTGAGGCAAGTGAGGCCTGCAGTTCTTTGGATGTTGTTGTGGGGTCTTTTGTGACCTCCTGGATGTGTTGTCGCTGCGCTCTTGGGGTAATTTTGGTCGGCCAGCCACTCCTGGGAAGATTCTCCACTGTTCCATGTTTTCGCCATTTGTAGATAATGGCTCTCACTGTGGTTCACGGCAGTCCCAATGCTTTAGAAATGGCTTTATAACCTTTTCCAGACTGATAGATCTCAATTACTTTCTTTCTCATTTGTTTTCTAATTTCTTTGGATCTCGGCATGATGTCTAGCTTTTGAGGATCTTTTGGTCTACTTCACTTTGTCAGGCGGGTCCTATTTAAGTGAGTTGTTGATTGCGAACAGGTGTGGCGGTAATCAGGCCTGGGTGTGGCTAGAGAAATTGAACTCAGGTGTGATAAACCACAGTTAAGTTATGTTTTAACAGGAGGGGCAAACACTTTTTCACACAGGGCCATGTAGTTTTGGATTTTGTTTTCCCTTAATAATAAAAACCTTCATTTAAAAACTGCATGATGTGTTTACTTGTGTTATCTTTGACTAATACTTAAATGTGTTTGATTATCTGAAACATTAAAGTGTGACAAACATGCAAAAAAATAAGAAATCAGGAAGGGGGCCAACACTTTTTCACACCACTGTATTTATACATTTCATGCTTATAATCATGTTAGTTTGTGAGCAGATAATTTTTGTTTGTCCAGTTGTGTTTTTTAATACTGTGCTTTTTTTTCCAAGTAAGCTAATTTAGCCCACTGCACTGACTGCATTATGCAGCTAGAATGTGTAACTTTTAATGATGCTGATAAACAAAATATTCCATATGACAGTGTAGAGTCACAAACCTTCACCAAGAAGCTTCTCAATATCACCTTCAGCATTAATTTCCCCACCAGCTAAAACAAACAAACAAACAAACAAATACATGATATAAAAGTGCCAAAGCCTCTAAACTATAAACTTTGATATAAGTAATCAAATAAAAATAGAGTAGAATGTTAAAGGACATCATTTCATGACTGTGACTGCCTGTGAAAAACCCTGCTATGCCACATTCATCCTAAGCACCTAAACATAGTACTCTAATGTTCGTTTGTTTCTAGCTAACTGCTTGCAGTAACAAGCAGTCCATAGAGATGAAGAGAAAACAATTATACAATTGTACAGTGTTTAAATTTATACTGAACTATTGGGCTTTCACAAACATTTTAATATCAGGGCAGAATAGCAAGCTTATTGTTCTGCAAGTTGTCAAGGGAGAGGATGTACAAGTTGAAACATTTCTCACAAGCAGTTACAAAGCTTTACCCAGACTGCAGCATATTGCCAACAACAACATGAGTACTATTCATTCACTACTGACTATTCATTTTTCTTCTTATAATGCGTTGTGTTCACAGCAGGGAGTGAAGCAAACATCAGACATTGCTGCTGAGCCTTTTCTGAAGAAAAAAGGTAAGGCCCTTCGTTTAATGGCAATAGCAAGAACAGAAATGGAAGGGGTGGAAAGGGAAAAGTGTGAATGGAAGAAATTTGATGGTTCGGATATCTCAGCACTGGAGCATCCTGATTTGAATGTGACACATGAGTGTGTCCAAACATTAGACCCAATTCATTATATAATCGCAGAATGTAACAATTTCTGTAAAGAGCTTGCATCAAGAACACACTGATGCTGCAACCCGATCGAAGAAAAGGTGTATAGAGCACTAGCAAATAGATTATTATTTCTTATAGAAACACTCAGCCTGGCTAGTCCTAAAAGATGATAAAATGCTGCAGCTAAAATTCATGCTGCATGCAGTGAATATATAGGTTTTTCTGGCTCATGTACCATTGCCAGAGAGCAAGATCTGCTTTTAGAGAATATTCAATAAAGTATGACATCACTGCTCTTTCTTATTGTCTAGAGGAACAAGCTCTCCACGTGCGTTAAAAATCCCAGTGATGACTGTGATTTGTAGCCTACACTAATCCCAAAGGAATCTGCTTTGGGGTTTCAGGATGTTAGGAAGTACAAGGTTCCTTAAGGCACTGTAATTCTATAAATAAGAATGTGATGCAAAAGCACCTTTTTATAGACTACATGGTCACAAACTGATGAGATGTATTTACTATTTGTACTCAGCAAGAAAAGTTTTACATCATTATTTCCGAAGGAAAACACTCTGGCTGTCAAAAACCATGGTTACATATGTAATCGTCTGTTTTGACTGGAATATTAAGCTACTAAAAAACAGTTGGTCATGATAAGCAGTGATATTTAGAAAACTTACTTCCAATGATCCTTGTAACCTTTTTAACTGATGGATTCCCTTCAATGAGTCTCCTAACTGTGGTGACTTTTGGTTCTCTCTCAACTAGCCTTTCCTTCACCACAGGATTGGTCTCAGTCATCTTAGTGAGCTTGTATCCAGTGATCAAATGATCTCCATCCACAACCTCTATGTCCTCTTTTGGGCCAGATTGAATTATTCGGGTGACTTGCTTAATAATGGGCTTAGTTTCAATAACCTGGATTTTAGGGCCTAGAACAAAAGGCAGAGATTTAAGACAGATTATTTCATCTATGAGCTCATTAATGCAAATTTTAACAGTGCAACTTGTATAAATACACAGAATCTGAGTGCATCACTGTGTGTTTTGACACACACAACCTAAAACTTACTGGCACTGGACTCCCTCAAGTCCAACAGATCTACTTATTCAGATGCAGGGTGAAAGCCCAGTCTATAATCATGAACTCATCTCACCTAGCTCATGCCCTTTTTTTCCCCCTCCACTGCAGTGCAACAACACGAGTTAACTAAAGCTGGTCTTCCCTACTTCGCTGCATTGAACCTCTAAATTTATTTTGCTATCTTATGTGTTGTGTCTAAGCATTCTTATTTCATATGTGGAGCATTGCATATGAAGCATTGCATATAATATGCTCTGCAGAAACCTTTTTCCTGCAGAAACCTTCTTCCTTTTTATTTATTTATTTTCTATATAATTTTAATATGGTGGCTCAGTGTTAGGTTTCTCGCCTATCATGCGGAAGGCCCGGGTTCGATTCCCAGCCAATGCCTCAACCCCAGCCACTGGATGCAGTGCCGGTCCCAAGCCCGGAAAAATGGGAGGGTTGTGTCAGGAAGGGCATCCGGTGTAAAACGTTTGCCCAGTTGGTCCGCTGTGGCGACCCCGATCAGGGAGCAGCCGAAAGCAACTTCTATATCATTTTAATATAACTGGAAAAAATGTTTTGTGGTCTTGTCTAGTGAGTATAAGGACCAATCATTCTCACCACAACTGTCTTTAATGCGATCATGAGCACACTTTTTGGTCTTGGTGCAAGTAGTATAAATTCACTAATGACAGCTTGTAATGGACTAAAAACAGCTGCTGTTTTCTCAGCAGTGTGGAACAGTGTCAATGAGGATTTGCCGATGTGGAGTTAAAGAATGTCTACATACTTGCTGGGAGTATTTCCTTCTCTTATTTTATAAAACGATTTAACAACCCAACATGTGTCTTTCAGTATAAGAGGAACCCTATTCATTTTTTTTATTGTTTCCAGCTCATGACTGTAGGATGATAATAAATGGACTAACAACCGTGTTCTTGAGGTTTTGCCAGGTGCCACATCTGAGTTATATTTGTGAATAAACTTCTCTTCTTTGTTCAGAGCCGTGTTCCTAAATAAATCTTTTTTTTTTTTTTTAAATGTCCCTAGGGGACAGGATTAGCACCATATTTAGAGAAGCAAGTACTTTCCTGTCCTCATTACATCACCAAAAGTCTAAAGAGATTTGATTTGCTTAGTGGTTTTCTGAGGAGGTGACAAAGAGAATGGCAGCCAAATATAAGGTCCTTTCCAGTCCAGTACCACAGCCTGTGTTGAGTTCTTCTGTTTCTAGCCCTTTGTATTATATTAATCCTATCACCATCACAGTTTTGCCAAAGCTCATATGCCTACTGTTCATCGTCTAAATATCTTTGATAGCATATATATAGCTAACACATATAGCAATTGTCAAGAGCTACTGGGACAGGTCCTTGCCAGTCTTCTTAGTTTGGTTAATAAAGCAGCGCTTTTATTTTATCCTGCATGTGGGTCTGATATTCTTTATGCAGGCGACTACTGCAGAGATCTGGGTTTGATCCCCGCTTTAGGCGGCTTCTCCTGACATTAGAGCAATGCATAATAATGTATTTGTAACTGAATATGAATACAGATCTGATCTGTAGATGGAGTATATACTTTTAATTTCTTTGTTTGTCATATTGTTTCTTAGCTTTTCAACGTCAGATTAGTTGTGTGCATCAGCATACCATCTAACCCTAACTCAAAAAACTAAAAAAACCCAAATATGTTCAGACATATGAAGAGGTAGACGCACTTTTCTACTTTTCCTTTTTGTCTTTTCAAGGAAAACAAGTTAGGAGTGTTGTGCATTTCTGATTTGCAGTATTTATCTGTTATTCATTATATGTTATATGTGGAACCTGGCAACTCTGCTCACGGACCAAAGATCAAGCTCAATTAACATTACATGAAGTGGAGATGCACTAATTAATTTTTTTTTGTCGGTGGTTTGTGCCAGTAGCCCAACCTAAAGACCCCCCCCCCCCCCCCCCCCTTGCTTCCCTTTCTTATTCTGCACCATCAAATTCTACACTTATTTTTTTTCTTGGATATTTTTCAACCTTCAAAAGAGGAATTAAAATAAATGAAATGAGATGTGATCAATATAGTGTGAGTAATATATTGTTATGAGACGATAATATCCTCCGCAGAACAAAGATCAATAATACATGTATTGTATTGATGATGCTGTGCATTACCTGTCTCAATAACATGAGTAGTGACAAATCTCTCTGCAAAAAGAAAGAATGGTTAATACACATGAATATATAAACATGTCAGTTGTAATAATCTCAAGGCATAAAACTTAGATTAGCCTTTAATGGAGCTGGACTGGTTCCAGAGATCTAATTACAATCAGAGAAGAAAGTAAACTTCTAGAATATTGCTAATTTATGGTGAGTATATATTGTGGATACATGTTTTTTTGAAATTGATATGTAAACTCTTTATTGCAGTACTGCAGTATAGCAGCCGAAGAGCTTCATTAACACCTTTCTACACCGAATCATGTGGTCATGCTGATATGAGAAAGAACTCACGAATGAAGGTGACTGGAATCTCCTTGAAGATGTATCCGTTAATAAACTAAAGAGAAACAGACAAACAAGGCAAATAAACATATGGGGTAAATGTGGGGAAATAAATGACAGTGGGAATTTGTGCTCTAAGTCATAATAAATGCACGGAGGACTTTACAGTATAAAATTCAGCTGCTGTATAATGGTACCTTTAGCCTGATGTACTTTATAAGCTTCCTCAGCACATAAAGCAGATCTTCACGGCCTACTGGCAGATCTGGCAAGAAAAAGAAATCTTTCTCATTCAAGTTCAGTTTATTTTATCCTTACATTTGGCAGTGATTAGAAGAGAGGTTGCAAAATACATGACAGTAATTGGCAAACATTCTATACTTGGCAGTAGACAGCTGTAGATTCGATACCCTGCATAAAAATCCAATGCCTGCCAACCATTGTATTGTGTTACAAAATACAGGAATACATACTGAACTGGGTAAGTATTTCAGCCTGTTATGTGTGCGTGAAAATAGTGCAAAAGTTAAAGGCCTGTTTTTTAAGTTTGCAAAGTAAAAATAAAACTCATAAAGATGTAATAATTTGCTTGTTAATAATATGTGTAGTTAGTGGCCATCTTGCATTACAGTGGTCCATCTGCATTGGGAAATAGAACCAGAAAATGTCAGGTTATAACTGAACCCAGCATTAGTACTAAGATATCGACACAGCAGTGTATTAATAAACCTATAATATTATCTGGGTTTGCAGGTGGGAATGTACCCAGGCCTGTGTCCAGCGAGTACTCTCAAATGATGTGTTACTCATGTTGATTAAAATAAGTGATTAGCCAAGTAAACTAAGTAAGCATAGTTAAAGATATGCCTTCTTCTATTAAAAGTCATTTGATGTTTGCTATGGCTACCTCCTGGGTGGCACTAAGAGTGATCTCTATTTTGAAGGAAACCAAAGGAGGTAGAATGGAAGGTTAAGTATGCAACCATAGTTCTATGAATGAATGGATGAGTCAGGCTACTGGGTCATTTGGGTTGACAAGACTGCCCAGACGATTAGCATAACATTACCTCAGGAAACTTTTATGGGGCTCAGATGTGCAGTCCTAATCATGAGGCGACAGCTTTTGTGCTGGTACTCAGCCAGTTAGCAAGAAAAACAGGATTACTCCACTTTTACTCCACTCAGGCATTGAACCATAATTGCATACTTAACCTTCTTTTGTTACTTTCCTGTTTTTTTTGTGTCTTTATTGATGCATGTCTTCCTTCAAGAGAAGGAACACATTCATCAAGACTCTTCTTTGTATTGGTGTTCAGGTGTTGAACTGACTGATAGTGGAAGACGTAAGACGTACCAAGGCACTTGCATAAGCACTTATTCAGCAAAAGTATGAAAAACACGAAGTTAAAAAAAAAAAAGTTAAAAAAAGAACAAATAAAAAAGAAAAAAAAATTACACTTGTGTGTTTTTGATGTTGTACAATTATTGTACTGACTCCGCATTTACAGAGTTTTAATTTGATGGTATTTTTTATATCCAGACTTATTTGTACTAGCATTGGAGTATGATTCTGATAACATCTGGAAAGCACCTCTGTAATTCACTCTGGATAAGGGCACCTACCAACTGCTGTAAATGTAAATAGAAATGTAAATGCGTGTTCACTTACCTGCAGGATAGAGCAAGTTCTTCACAATGTGAATCACTCCATTGGAGCCCATGAGGTCATTATCATTTACAGTAACTGAGTTCACACTAATGGAGTTATTGACCTGAAAAGAGAATACATTAATTGCATTTAATATGCTGTAATTATAGTGTTGCTTTCGGCTGCTCCCTGTTCGGGGTCGCCACAGCGGACCAACTGGTCCGCACAACAACTTGGCAAATGTTTTACACCGGATGCCCTTCCTGACGCAACCCTCCCATTTTTCCGGGCTTGGGACCGGCACTGCAACCAGTGGCTGGGGTTTTGGGCATTGGCTGGGAATCGAAGCCGGGCCTTCCGCATGATAGGCGAGAAACCTACCACTGAGCCACCAATGCCCATGCTGTAATTGTAGTGTATTAAATGCAATTATATATAATTGCATATAACTATATGCACAACCATTAAAAGCCTTCCAAGACAAAGTTGATAATACATTGATTTAGATGATAAATATTAACTCTAAACAGTGGACCTGCCTTTGGGAGTAAGGATCAGGGAGATCGTTTTATTTTAGATTAATCATTCAATAGAATTAAGGCCAATGTACTAAGAAGGACATTAAGAGATTATGTTGCAATGGAACAGGCTTTAGAAACCCAGGCATTGTTCTCTGTAGAAAGGCAAGAGGATCTTATAGGAAATGATGTATAATGGGTGTTTTAGTGATGATAGCTTATCTTCAGGAAGACAGATATTTATCAGTGTAGAAAGACTGATCTTGCACACACACACACACACACACACACACACACACACATACACACACACACACACACACACACACACACACACACCCATGTACACTCAAGCTATGATCTAAAAACTAAGGTCCTCTGCCAAAACTAATAACAATGTTTTTTGTTTTTTTTAATTCCCTTTGGAATTTCCGTATTGTAAATGAAGGCATAACATCTAGCATGAACAGAATACTCTTTTTCTGAAGTGTACAGGATAACGTGACTGGGGAATGTACTTAAATGCCCTCTTTAAGAGAAAGACAGCGGTATTACAAAAGTTTTGTCTAGTTGCTTACTGTGTAGCAATGAAACCCCAATGCGTGCCAAGCCTTTCATTATTTAGACTAACAGTATATTATACATACTATATACTTTGGGGTCCATAAGTTAAAATACTTGTATTTTGCATTAATTTCTAATTTAATACAACAATTTTCATGACAAATTTTCACTTGAGTGAAAAGTATAATTCCAGAAATATTTACCTGAATATCAGAGTTTCTTAGTATTTTGTACATCAACTTTTTGCTTGAATTGCAGTGTGCACTCAAGCTATAAAATATTAAATAAAACTTTTCAAAGAAAAAATATTTTCAAAGTGGACTCAGACTTCTAATTCCAGTTCACAAACTCAAGTTCACCCCATTACTGACTGTACACACCAGGCTCAATCACCATTAAACATGCACTCAGCATATAGACTTATGCTAGCGAATTATTTATTCAGCTCTCTTTCTCAAAGCCTTCATTCATGTTTGGTTAAAATACAATACTACAGGGCACTACTGGGTAAATGTATATGCAATTGTAATGTTTAAAATGTTATTGTTGATTAGTAATTTATTATCAGTTATAATAATACAGTGATAGCCACATATTGCACCAAATTCTGTACCTGAGATGTAAACAGGATATGCAATTACCAGGATCATTTTTGCATTATAAATAATTGACAAATGCTCCTACTTAATTTTTTCCAAAAAAATGTCATTGTTCGCTAAGCCCAAGCTAGTAAACGCATCACATACACCTCTCACAAGCACTTATTAGATTAAAGATCTTCACGCTTCTAATTACACAAGCGCCTCTCAGTAACTTGGATTTTCAAAGACTCTTGGCAAAGTCTTGCTCCAGCATTATGCCTGTCACATTACTAAGCATGTGATCACAGCCCATTTTATCCTTGACATCTGCTTTGTGTATTGTTTACCCCTTTCCCCAATCCTGTTTTTGCTTGTTTGCCAATAACCTGACCACTTGCCTGTTCATAGTTTTGGGTGTTGCCTAGTACTTTGAGTTTGTATGTTTTGGTTGTTTTTAATAAAAGCAAAGCCAACAATTGTGGTTGTCAGCATCTGCTGCATGAGGAAAGCAAGAAAAAATAAATCATTAATTGTTCTTATTAATTAAACCATTCATTCATTCTCTACCGCTTATCCGAACTATTCTCAGGTCACGGGGAATCTGTGCCTATCTCAGGCGTCATTGGGCATCAAGGCAGGATACACACTGGGCGGAGTGCCAACCCATTGCAGGGCACACACACACCAGACAATTTTAGAGATGCTAATCAACCTACCATGCATATCTTTGGATTGGGGGAGGAAACCGGAGTACCCAGAGGAAACCCCCGAGGCACGGGGAGAACATGCAAACTCCACAAACACAGCAGATGCGGGATTCGAACCCCCAACCCTGGCGGTGTGAGGCAAATGTGCTAACCACTAAGCCACCGTGCCCCAATTAAATCATATTATTATTAATTATTAATAACTTCTGGGGGGGCACGGTGGCTTAGGGGTTAGCACGTTTGCCTCACACCTCCAGGGTTTGGGGTTCGATTCCCGCCTCCGCCATGTGTGTGTGGAGTTTGCATGTTCTCCCCGTGCCTCGGGGGTTTCCTCCGGGTACTCCGGTTTCCTCCCCCAGTCCAAAGACATGCATGGTAGGTTGATTGGCATCTCTAAATTGTCTGTAGTGTGTGATTGCGTGAGTGAATGAGAGTGTGTGTGTGCCCTGCGATGGGTTGGCACTCCGTCCAGGGTGCATCCTGCCTTGATGCCCTATGACGCCTGAGATAGGCACAGGCTCCCCGTGACCCGAGTGTAGTTCGGATAAGCGGCAGACAATGAATGAATGAATTAATAACTTCTGTAAAACTTTGCTTATTACTGCTTGTCCAAAATTATCTAAGCTCTTAAAAACTTTATTTTAGGCCAAATTTGCAAATATGTTATTGATGGGTAACCAATGATCCTAATTGATGTGATGATGTGTTTCTTGTTAAAAAATAATAAATTTGCTTGCAAACAAAAGAAATACTACTCAGTGGGCATTTATTAAAGGTTTTGTGTTTTCAAACTCTGTTTAATTTAATTGTTACATACTGTAGCCTGCAGTGGCCAAACAATGGTTTGTATGAGAATCAATAGTTGTGCATGAAATATGGACGTGTTTTGTGAAGCAAACCCAAATATGAATCCACGCACAGAAAGCACTTGCAGATTGTTGCCCTGGATGGTCTTGATTAGGTTGGTCACTCCACCTTCAATTCCTCCATTAATGAAGATGCCACTGCTGAAATGGTAGAGCAGGATTGTCCTCAAAACATTCAAGTCACCTAAACAGAAGTGCAGAAAAATATTAGTAATTTAGATTCCTGTGGTTATTCCTCCAACAATTTCAACATCTCTGTATGAAGTAGAAGCAGGTTTACTGGTGAGAAGTGTTATGTCGTCCTCCGTTAAATCCTTGAAGGCATCATCAGTTGGAGCAAAAATTGTATATGATCCCTCTTGCTTTAGCATCTCGGTCAGTTCTGCTTTCTCCATCAACTTCAGGAATATTCTATAATATTCCAGGCAAATATTTTCTTAAAGAATTTTATGCATTTGAAAATTTTGGAAAAAGACAAAAATTATGTAGCCATTTTGCTAATTAATGAATCCAGTATGGTCCCACTTTATATTAAGTGTCTCTAATAATACTGTTGTTGCACTTAAACTAAAGAAGCACCTTTAATAGCACTCTATCCCAGGTCATATGAAAGGAGCACTAAATAGTGCAAACAACTAACTGAACAAACACAGACATACAGACGCCCTGATTTAGATGTTTGGCTGGAAATGCTATTCTAGCAGCTGCAAAAGTTTCTTACTCTTATAAAGTTTACTTTCTGACATATTTAATAGGCCAGAATTGTAAATATTAAATATTCTTATTGCTGTGTGGATTGGGCCTATATTCCTTCCTCATGATCCATTTAGCTGGCATAAATGGTTTCTTAATGATGTAATGTTTGAGCCCTTTGTTTATAGGGTTCACTAAAGATTAAAGGACTAGTATTGATTGTGTTTGGAATCATGCCCTGGCATAAAGACAGTGAAAATATGTGTGGTCTAGATTACATGTGTTACTTCTCTCCAAACCCCACCCCAACCTCCAGAACCCAACAATAATCCTGAGCTTGCATTGCTTGCAAAAATGTGGCGATCTGACTGCTGAGGATGTTATGCACCTTTACACATATATTAAATCAGATTTAGTTATGTCTTATAAGTTTTATTCATATAACATTTAAATAAATGTTTATCAATTTCATGTTTAGCCAGCAATGATTTTGTATACTTGTACCCCCCTCAGGAAATTAATACTATTGCTAGACCTGAGTTTATCTGGTTTACTTTTATCGTGCTTTAGTCTTGTAGCATGTCCAATATTCGAAATCCACTGCCATGACAGAACCAGCAGTTGGCCTGAGTCCAGACTACCACTGAAACTGCCACCTGTCATTCTTCTCATTCAGCACATATAACTCATACCAAACATATTTGGCTTATACCACTTTTTTCAGTAATTATGTGTTACTAATATTTCTCAATATATATAATGTTCGGTGTAATCAATAATATAATAATCAGTATAAACTCACGTGAAACGGCCATCAGCCTTCAGCAACTCAAACGTGGACTTCTCTGGCAATCGGATTAATGACCGCATTAAATGAAGAGCGCCGTTGCTTCCCTCTTTACTGCCACGGATCATGCAGGCATTCTCAATACACACAGCCTAGTACACACAAACGTAAAGTATCAATCATAGATGCTCTGGGCATTACTAATGAAGTGACAGCTGAGGTTTCACAACTGACAAGATGCTGGCAGGCATAATAGATCATTTTCCACAAAGAGGAAAGGAACGGAAGGAAGGAAGGCAGCTCTCAGAAGGCGGATTTACAAAGAGAATAAATGTTTAAACACCAGTTTTTTCAACCCTGCCAGCCAGCATCCACTGTCTTTCACTGTTTGTAATCATGCTATCTGTTTATTTTTCTTTCATATTCTTTAACACACATTCACTTAGAAAACTAACCGTGCGGTAAACAAAGACTCTAAGCAGCTTCCCTCCAATGGTCTCCAGCAGCTGGCCATTATAAAGATCATTCAGGGTGATCCTGAACTTCAGGATGTGGTTTTCAAGAATAATCCTTAGCAGATATTGGTCCAAAGCCATTATTTCATCTAAAACATATAAAGATCATAAGAAGACCGCATTAACTAGTGTCACTACTCATTATTAGTTGTTATGTACAGTTAGAGTCCAAGGTCTGAGCTCATTACCAGACTGTTCTTATTTTCAAATTATATTTCCCAATCAAATAACAGATATGTAATAATCAATTGTTCTTTAAAAAAACAACAGCAGTTTATTCTGCTAGATTCAGCTCTCAGTGCCTCTAAAGTTTTCCCTGTGTGTAAAAAAATACAATAAAGTATTATAAATATTTTGTATTTTTGTAATTAGTATTGTATTTGTAATAATAGTATAGTATTGTAATTAAGTCACAGCACAAGCCTTCAGAATGCAGCTTAAATGCATATAACTCTAGAATTGTATGAGAGCAATAAAGACCATGATCCTAAAACTTTCATTGGTGTTTAATAGGTTGAGATCTGGTGACTGTGAAAGCTTTTTGAAACATATGTCAATACTTTAAAAGGTCCCCTTTATTTTGGACTTTTAAACCTGTCTGATTTTCACGTTATATCAAAAAGTATGACGGTATATTTCTGTCTTTTTTTTAGCTGTCTGTTGCTATGGTGTGGTGAACGCACTGGTGAAGACACTGTCCAGAGGGGCGAGGATTGTGTACTCAGTCTCAGCTTTCATGGCTTCAGACAAACCCATCTGAGACACCAAGCCACCGAACCTTTGCTGGGAATCACCAACCAGTTCTATCACCTGCTTAGCTGGAGAAAGAAAGAAACACCACTTCAGAAAGAAAGAAACACCACTTCATCAGCAGGACTTCATCAAACTATACCTGTACTGTATGTTATCATGGATCATTGTTTCTTTACATTGTTTCTTTACATGTTTCTTTACATTTTGATCATATTGAATTATATTTACATCATAGCACAGAGCTCATTAGTTCAGCTAATTTTCACCATTAGAGGATGTATTAAAAAAGGACTGGTATTTCAAAACTAAATATGACTTCCATGTTATATTTGTACTATGGTAGGGAAAAAAAAACATGATGGAAAGACTAAAGAAAGCAGACTAAAAGTATTTTCTATTATTTTCTTTGATTGTGTGTGTAGTTGTAATTTGATGTGCCCGGTACTGCTGTGGTAGAACAAGAAGATTCTCTATCTACAGTCCTCTCAGAAAGTATTGGGACAGCAAAACCAATAGTTTTGCTTTTGCTTTACACTGAAGATATTTGGGTTTGAGATGAATATGAGATGATAGGTCAGAATTTCAGAATTAATTTCCTTATATTTGCATCTAGATGTGTTAAACATCTTAAAACATGACACCTTTTGTTTGTACCCACATCATTTTAACATCTAAAAGTATTAACTGCTAGAACTGGCTTTGGTGGTAATACACATACACAAATGTATATTAGATAGGCTGACATTAAGACCTTCATTGAGATAAGAGGTGGAACACTAACCTGAGTCAGGTATGAGCACTTGGTCAATGAGGTGAATAACTCCATTGCTGGTAATGATGTCCTTCTTCAGTACCATTTTAATGCCATTGATGGTGAGGCTGTCGCCATTGCAGCCAATCTCAATTGTACTGCCCTCCAGTGTCTCATATACACTGCCAGCCATGATGGCTTCTGAGCACTGGACAGAACTCAGAAGATGATACTTTAGAAAGGCTAGAAAAAAAATATACACATAATGAAGTGACAGCACATAAAGGGATTTCTACTATTGTAATCAACTCAGATGACTTTATATCCAAGCAGACTATGGTAGCAAAATCTAGCTGGCATCCTCAGAGGAGCAGAGAAAGGAGGTAATTGGAGAATGCATGGAAAACTATTCTCATTATTGAGTTAAAATGGTTTTGAATCATACGTCAATCACGTTGAATCACACGTCATTCACATTGTTAGATAATTTCCCTGGAAGCTCTGCAAAAAGCACAAAGCCCAGTGTAATCATGTGAACACCCACTCTGTCCTTCCTGTACTGACATTGTCTGGACATTGCCAGAAACTACTGTATGCACATTATCAATTTCCCAGGAACTCAGACTGCTCTGCTAATTCTCAGTGTCTGTTAAGGCACTCTGTCTCTGTGGGTTTTTGTGTGTGTGTGTGTGTGTGTGTGTGTGTGTGTGTGTGTGTGTGTGTGTGTGTGTGTGTGTGTGTGTGTGTGTGTGTGTGTGTGTGTGTGTGTGTGTGTGTGTGCAAGAGAGCATGTTTATGTGAAAAGTCCTATCTAATATCTCTGTATGCTTGAATTTCTCCATATACACGCCTACCTGCAGTATTTAACAAACCTGATACCTGCTTTCCTATAAAATAGGCTTGATATATTACCCAGAAAAGTGCTGTCTAAAAAGGAGGTCTAGTATTGTGTTTTATTCTTTTCCTGGCTGCTGAATTGTTCAGCTCTCATCTCTCCTGATGACTAAGTGTCTAGTTGGTTTGGCCAGGAATCAGACAAAGGCTCTAGCTCTGAAATAACGAAGCTATCTGCTGCACCATTTCCCTCACCACTCATTCCTATCTCTTTAACAGGCAAGTGAACTTTTTAAAATAGTTTAACATTGAAACACGTCCCCATCAGCTTTTGTGACACTATATATGGGTTAATGAAAACACATAAACAATTTTAATAAATACAGTAAGTAAAACTATGAGTATGTCTATTTCAGAAAAATGAGATCAGTTGTAAGTTGCTCTAGATAAAGGTGAATATACTTGGATCACAAACTATACAAAGACAGCAACCTGAGATCGAACCCTGGAGTTGTGAGTCAGCAGTGCTGCCTATTGTGCCCTACTTTTAAAAATCAAATAATTAAATAATTACATCCTCCTTTGTGTTATTTCCACATTCCTACTTCTTTCACACTCATACTTTTACACTGTTGTTGGATTTACACTTTCTGGATATTTGATAAGTAATCTACAAAAAAAAGTCATTGTTTATCAGGCTACAGCACTGTTTAAGCATTTCCTGCCAGGAACAGAGATTGGGATCAGAATGTCTTGACTTTGGAAGACAGAGAGACTGTGGTTAGAGCTGCTGTTTGTCCACTGTCTGAAAATCTAACATGGCTTTCAGTGGTCTGCATTCATGTCATTCAAAACAGGAGACGCAACCCTTCAGAGCCTGTCAAGTGCCTTTATTTGCTGTACATACCTCAACAGTGATGGAGTGTCTAAAATCCACAGTGTTGTGTTAAACTTTAGGAAACCCTGATTCAATCCTAGACAGAACTTTTGAAGTGTATTATTATTGATAACAACAAGGGGTTAATGTCTGTATTTGTCAGTATGCCAAGCTCTTACCCTGAAGCACAGTATTGTCATTTAGGATCCTTTGAAGAACGCTGTCGTCCATTTGTTCAAAAGCCTTGTTGGTTGGAGCAAAGAGAGTATAGTGTCCAGGTTTTCTGAGTTTTTCCAATAAGCTTGATTCCACGTTAAAACCTTCCTACATAGACAGCAGAACATCGTATTAGTACTATGTGCTAAGCAGTACTATAATTATTAATTTTTCAACTTCTCTACCATCTTTAAAATAACACTTTGGATTTTTACAGGTAATGTTAAATTTTTACAGGTAGGTACAAAGAAACAGGTGGTCGGCCAAGGGGACTTAATGCAGCAGATGTGACGTGGTGCCATGAGCAAAGAACTGGCACACGAAGCAGTGGGACCTATGTACACCAATGTACTGTCTGGAGAAGTCTTGACAAAAGTGGTCTCTATCGAAAAATTGCAGCAAAAAAGCCACACCTCAGACGTGGAAATAAGGCTAAGTGACTCAACTATGCACAATTACATAGGAACTGGGTGCAAAAGACTGGCAGCAGGGGCTCTGGAGTGATGAGTATTCATTCATTCATTGTCTACCGCTTATCCGATCTATTCTCGGGTCACAGGGAGCCTGTGCCTATCTCAGGCGTCATTGGGCATCAAGGCAGGATACACCCTGGACGGAGTGCCAACCCATCGCAGGGCACACACACACTCTCATTCACTCACGCAATCACACGCTACGGACAATTTAGAGATGCCAATCAACCTACAATGCATGTCTTTGGACTGGGGGAGGAAACCGGAGTACCCGGAGGAAACCCCCGAGGCACGGGGAGAACATGCAAACTCCACACACACATGGCGGAGGCGGGAATCAAACCCCCAACCCTGGAGGTGTGAGGCAAACGTGCTAACCACTAAGCCCCCCTGGAGTGATGAGTAAAAATTTTAAATATTTGGCCCGAGCAGGAGGCAGGTTGTCTGCCAAAGGGCTGGAGAGCAGTACAATAATGAATGTCTGTAGGTAACAGTGAAGCATGATGGAGGTTCCCTGCAAGTTTCGGGCTGCATTTCTACAAATGGAGTTGGAGATTTGGTCAGGATTAATGGTGTCCTCAATGTTGAGAAATACAGGCAGATACTTATCCATCATACAATACTATCAGGGAGGCGTCTGATTGGCCCCATATTTATTTTGCAGCAGTACAATGACCCCAAGTACACAGTCAATGTTATTAAGAACCATCCTGTAAAAGGCTGGTCACACAAAATATTGATTTGATTTGGATTTCTTGTGTTCATATACTTTCCAATTTGTTAAATTGATTAAAAAAAATAAACTAGTAACATTTCTATTTTTCTTACTTTACAGCATTTTTCACACCTGCCTAAAACTTTTGCATAATACTGTACATATATACATATGCAAACATTAGGACAAAAAAAAATGTTTTCTCTTGCTTTGGCATTGTTTGCCACTTTATGTTTGCACCCACAATAGCATTTGTAATATTTTAGAATTCCATAAATTGTAAAATAGGGGTACATTTTGTTAGTCAAAACTATGTATAAATTCCCCCCAAAAATGCAATCACTTTGAAGTGAAAAATATATTAAAAAAAAAAACATATAAAAAATAAACACATAAAAAATGATAAAGTAGGCCACATCACATACACTCAATAAGCTGAGTTCCTCATTGCTTTGAATGATGTCACTGATGCTGTTTCCCACAGCACTGATGACACGGTCAATAACATGTACAACCCCATTTGTGGCCACCTGGTTGGCATGAATGATCCTGGCACAGTTAACTGTCACAATCTGCAGAACACAAAAACAATCAGACAACATATATTGTGGTCACATTCTGACCAAAAAAGCTTGAATCTTGAATTTTTTTTCCCCCAAAAAAATAAGTAATATTCATTGTCTACCGCTTATCCGATCTATACTCGGGTCACAGGGAGCCTGTGCCTATCTCAGGCATCATTGGGCATCAAGGCAGGATATACCCTAGACGGAGTGCCAACCCATCACAGGGCACACACACACACTCTCATTCACTGACACACTACGGACAATTCAGAGATGCCAATCAACCTACAATGCATGTCTTTGGACCGGTGGAGGAAACCCCCAAGGCACGGGGAGAACATGCAAACGCCACACACACATGGCGGAGGCGGGAATCGAACCCCCAACCCTGGAGGTGCTAAGCCACCATGCCCCCCATAAGAAATATTATTTCTAAGAAAAATGCACAAATAAAATGAAAAAAGAAGACACATAAACAGAGATAAAATATATACATTGCTATAATATACAATTTAATTATTTTAATTTACATTATATTATGAAACAATATTGCTGTTTAAGGTTTTCCCAAACAAATTATGTATTTCACAGGGTTTTAAAATGTGTTACTGAATTATAAGAACGAGTGAAAGGTTAATTTACTCCACTGCCATTCTGCACACTGCACGTTACTGTTACTACATGTAACTCATCTTTATTTTAAATATATCACTTTCAGTTCTTTAATGTTTGCACATTCTGTAGTGGTGCTATATGTAACATAATTGCACATAATGTTAGTACATGAAGCATGTAAAATATTGCACGTCATAATCTATTCCCTCTACTTATTTCTTATTATTTCTATTCATTCTTTTTTATATATATATGCAAAGCCTAATGAGCAGTGGTTGGGTTTTCATTTCACTTTAAGTTGTTTACTATATATAACTGTGTATATGATAAATAACATCTAAAATCTCAAATCTTGCATTAAATTTCATACCTGGTAGAATAACAACTGATTTGTTTTTAGATCAGTTTCTATCCTGTCACCAAACAAACCAAAACCCAAATGTGCTATCTGTAGGGTGTTTATATTGATACATACTCCATTAGAATAGTGGTTGATATACAGTCCCTGCTTGTTGTACATCGACTGCAGGGTCATGTCATTCTTCAGGTCTTTGGTAAAGAAACGCTTGCTGACCATATGGTAGTGCAAAGCGTTGTACAACTCCGTCCGTGCATTGTTCACAAGGGCATTTCTAGCAGTCTGCATAATATAAAAAATTCACAGAAAATTTGTATTATCAATATTGAAATTAACAGAACTACACTAAAATATAGTTGACTGAAAGATGAAAGTAAATGATTGTTAGCCGAAGATAATTGTACAAAACAATAAAAATCTTACAACATCTAATTTTTCCCAGGCTTCATCATTAGGAGCAAACACGGTATAGGCACCAGCACCATCAAACTCCTCTCTGATCTTGGACTGGAAGGAATACTGCTGTGTGATATCCAGTTTCAGCAGACCCAGCGTGCCATAGATGGTGTCAATCGGGACAGCTGGAGAGCAAGGTTAAATGGCAGAAGGAGAAAAACATGTAATTCAAAGCAATTGAATTTACTACATTACACTTTTTGTTCTACAACAATTGTTATAACTGGCTTAGTTTTACTCATGTAACCAACTGACCAGAAAATGTTCTGGATCTCTCATTGTGGAATTTGGTAAAACTAGAGAAAAGATTCTTTCCAGTTTTGACCTTTGCTAGGTTTTCCTAATGTTATGCGTAACTGACATAATTACACACTTTAATCACACCAAATATTGTGTCGATCAATAGCAGAAATATTCCAGCTACAATGTGAACCTTTTATCTCAACATGTTTTAAACAGGTCTTTGTGTGTTTGTGTGTTTGTGTGTTTGTGTGTGTGTGTGTGTGTGTGTGTGTGTGTGTGTGTGTGTCCTTGCAATTTACATTATGCTGTGTCTAATTATATTCTTTTCAACTTAAAGCATTCTTCACTCAATATTTAAGGTTTCTTCTTTAAAAATCTACATAGAATCATTGGGAGAGCTAAACACACATAGGTTCTACATTTTTAAAGTAAGCAGAGTTTAGCCAGGACCTGGACAGAGGTTAGAGCTATTGTACCTACATGTTTCACTTATGCATGGTTCACTTATGAACCATGCAAATTATGGTTGATTTTTACATTCATAAAAACATGTGAAAATGCACATGTAGATAAACAACAGACTGTAACACATCACCAGTATTTATTTGGATGAAATGACTCTTCAATTAAATATTCTGGGTTTTTTTAATCAAATTTGCACAGAAATCTCTTGATGGTGTTTTGTACATCCTGCACATTTGTTTATAACATTATCATTTTCACCTGGGTTGTTGATTCTCTTTAATTACTCTACTATTTCTGCACTGCAATAACCTGATATTAAATTCTAAGATCAATTCTGCAGAAATATTACATTTTAACAGGTATTTAACTAAAACAGTTTTCCCCAAAAGTTGCCAATGTGTCCAAATAAACATTTATTCCTTCATTTATCTTCAGTAACTGTTTTATCTTGGTCAGGGTTGTGGTGAATTAAGAACCCAGGATCACTGGGATAGATCCACATCCAGTGCAAATCCAGTGCAGGAAGCCATGCACACACATTTATGCCTGTAAATGCAATTTAAAGTGGCCAGTCCATGAGAAGGCATGTTTTGGGAAGTGAAAAAAACCCAAAGAACCAGGAGGAAACCCACACAGACACAAGAAGAACATGTGAAACTGCACAAAAACATAAAGGGTAAACTAGGCCTGGGCAAAAAAGATTCAGTCTGTAGAATGAAAATAAACAGGATATGTAGAAATATGTATATTATGCAATAATCATAATATTGGTTGCATTTTGTTCATACTTAGGTAAGCATTGTTAGTAAGTAGGTTAGTACGAATAATTTTTATAAAAGAAAAATTCTACTTTAACTTACATAGTGTTTGTTGAAGTGTTTGCAGTTTGGGGAAATCTTTGCATTCCCATTGTGAATATATATATAGATTCAATTATAACCCCAGAATAAGCCTATGACCAAAGTTTCTGCCACAACACCACCCATAATTTTAACAAAAATCTTGTGAATATGGCATTCCTCCCAGTTTAATCAAAAAGGAGCAGTGAAGCATAAAGAAGTATGTGGATGCAGTACTGATAAATAATTCCTGGAATTTTTCCTTGTCAGGCAGTACCAACCTGCAGGGCAACCATGTTTCCCATCCAGCCTCATATAACCAGGACAACATTCATATAAAACTTCCCTGCAAAATAAAAGCCACAAAGAGTGTCATTAAGCTGTAGCTTTATAGTCTAAAAGACAATTCTAACACAATTTCAATGGATCAGTCCATGATAAAAACCAAACCACCTTGAATGAATTTAATGACCAATTCCACACATTGGTCAGTGTCTATGAATTAAGGAAGAAAATACCAGTTTTGTATTAAATAACATAATTTTTGTGCCAAGAGTTAAAAATTGGAAGCTTCTTTAAATAACAAATGCAGAATGATTAACCACATGTGAGTATCTATTAACAAATATGTACACACTAAATATAGACATTCATTTAATGAAATAAAATACCAAGCAAGAAACAAGAATACTCAATAAGTAGAAATATTTCAACAAATAATAATAGAATTGAATATAATATTTAGCTGATTCTGCAGTAAGAAAAGCTAATTTTTTTTTGTAAAGAAAAAGTAATCTGCAAGATATCATTATTATTATTGTATTGCTGTAATGTAATACTGTAAAGTTGAGTGATTCTTTGTCATGCATGGACTGTGAGCATGTAGATGGTGATTGACATTTCCAGTATGCAGAGTACTTTACTGGTAGGTATTTCACATTCAGATCATGGTGATATCAATGAGATGTCAGAAAGACATTGGAATGGAAATGAAAAGAGAAAAAGCAAAGAGAATTTTTTTTGCCATTGTCATAGCAATGCTGGAAGAACCCATAAGAAATAATGACTGAGCCCAGTGATTTAGCATACAGAAGGAAAAACAGTGGCCCAAGTACTGACCCCTGAGAGACTCCAGTATTAAGGCTGTAAGGAAATTTATATCTATCCAAACTGAATGCTAGAAACAAACCTGCAGGCAGGATGAGAACTATGAGAACTGAGAAACTGCACAATAGTTCAAAGAGGATAATGACAGAAGGCATAATTTGTGAAGCCTCGGTGACTGTAAGGGGGCGATCTATTTAGAATTCATGACGTTCTGACCAAGCATTAGTTGAAAATATGTAGTCATGTGGTATTGCACGTGGACCATGTATTGCACATTCCAAGTTCTTAGTTAGAAATGGAAGGAAGGAAATAGGTCTGCAATTAGCAACATAAGAAGGGTTGAAGGTAAATTTTTGGCCAATGAGTCAGAAATGATGACCACCTGCCTATTACGGTGTTGGTCCTCCATGTGTCACCAAAACAGCTCAGACCCCATGGAGAATGGACTCTGCAAGACTTTTAATGGTGCCTTGCAGTATCTGGCACCAAGATATTAGCATGAGATCCTCTTAAGCCCTGTAAGTTGCAAAGTGTTCCACCACATCCCATAGATGCCCTATCTGATTGATATCCTGGCAACATATCCTGGCAATATGGTAGGGGACATTATCATGATGAACGAGGCCAATGCCTTTAGAAATACTACTGCCATGAAGGGTTTAGGTAAGATGTGGCAAATTAATATGAACATGATGCCTCTCTACTTCCACAGGTGACCTTCTTCAATTGCTTCAAGGTCCAATTCCAATGAGATAGCCTTGGTTGTCCTTGTGCATTGATATACACTTTGAGATCTATTATCTAAAGTGCAATTTAAGGTTCCATATCTCAAAGTTGTCCATACAACATTATTGATTAATATGCTAAATTGTAATCATATATTTTGTGTATAAACAAAATAAACTGTATAGATTTTAGAGCATTGAGTCATGGTTGACTGAGCTAGCTACCTACCATTATATACCAACGAACAGCAGTCATTCAGGATTATGTTTACTATGGAGTTACTGGCTAAACTTACCAAGTTACTTTGAGTGTTAGCTAAGATAATATCATCAGTAGCAAATTACTATGATATTTAGCTAGTGTTAGCTAGCTTTAATCTTGGTTTAAGCTAGCACTTCTATCACTATTTTGGGAAAAACAATCTCATCACTGGGGGTCCGTTAGAACAGTTTACAGTGAAACAGAGAGATGTTTAGCTACAGGTGTTTATTGGAAATAAGTGAAGCTTATCCAAAACTCACCTCATTTCATCAACAACAGCCTTTTAATTAATATCAAATAACAAACATTTATTGTAAAATGAAGATGGTCAAATATACTTTTTAAAAATGTACTGGATTTTTTGATTCATCTTCCATGCACCAATAGGAATGGGCGAATGGGCGGGGTTCAAAACCGTACTGAAGCCAGCCACCAGATGGCCTCAAAGACATCTTGTTTCACCTTTAAACCTCATTTGACCCACTAAAAATCTGATACAGTAAATAAAGTCTGAATTAAGTCTGTCTCTTATTATTACTAATAGTTGTGAACAATTGACTAAAGCACTTTTGCCTAGGTGTTTGCAGACCTTTGAAAACTACATCATTGTATTTGTCTTAATTGTATTTTATTTTCTCTTACTTTTATGCTACATTATCTTGTTATGGAGTAAATGCACAACATGTGCGATGTAGCTTCTTTCCTGCAACATAAGAAAAAAAAATCTAGCCACCTTATAGCTTTTTCTGACAGACCTTTAAACTATATTTAACTTTAGTAGGCAATAAACAATTATAAAGCTACATTTTTGCAAAAAACAAACAAAAACAACATGGAAGTATAACTCTTTACATGTGCATATATACTAGCAATATGGCTAGGTCCCACTTACTGTATGTTTATTTGTCTGACAGATGATTTATCCAAAGCCACTTATACAATGAACAGCAACATAGTCATGTAGTTATGAGCTTAGGGCCTTTCTCAGTGTTAGAGCTTGGTGGTTGACCCTGACGCAGTACCTTAATTACTGAAAACCTTAGCCAGTTTCACCTGCATACACTGGCATTCATGGACAATGAACATATTGTGTGGTAGAAAGAATCTGTATGCAAGCTTGTGGACTACACTGGAAGAGTATAAAAGAATGTGTCATGTGTATGAACACAGGCAGAGTGTTTTGGCAAGACTATGCTTTGGCAAAACTGGGACCAGATCAACAAAATTATGGTACTGTATTTATTCAAAGCAAACAGTAAATTATTTCATGAGCGATATGAACATAGATAATGTTAGTAGAAAGTAGAAAAAATCTCTAAGTAGCAGATCGTTTTTTCATGAACACTACAGTAGGTGTCAGTTTTTTGGGTTGTATACAAACTCTAACAGCTGCCCTTCTGTTATTCAAATCCAACTAATGCCTGATTTCCACTTCCTGGCATTAAGGAGATTAGCCTGTGAACTGGGAGGGCAAATGAGGAACACACACAATGTGGCAAGTTTCCATCAAATCTAAGCCACCCAACTACATCTATCTGTCATTCTGGCTCTGCTTTGTCTCTCTTTTTTCTCACTCTTTTCCTGGAATCCCAGAATCACTGCCATCACAGCCCTCCTCAACGGTTTCCAAGGCAATGAGCAACTAAAACTTTTTTTTCATGTATATCAGAAACCTGACTGACAAAAATACCAGAAAGCATGGCAATGGGCACTGTGTGTGTGTGATCACAACAATCTCCCAAATGTACTCCCAATTAACCTTCCATATGTTTCTTGCCATGTTAGGGATTGAAGCATACAACCTGGCATAGTGCCCATGACTGGATTGTGGGAAAGAGACTAAAACTCTCTGAAACTGTCTGATAAGGGATAATGAGGAGGTTTTTATAGACACAAAAATACAGAAAGAACCATGCACATCCTGATACAACAACCTGGGTGGATCATTAGTGTATAGATTTGTCTCAACAAACGCTATGATCAAAGACAGTGTTGGCTTTATGCAACATTTCAGGGTTGAACTTAACTAACCTGAAGGTCTGAAAGTAGATAAGAATGGCTATGGAAAATACTAAAACATTGTATATCTGCATATTGTAAACATTGCTAAAACATCTGCTCATTTATGCAGTTATCTGAAACAAAACAGGTCAAGAGCTTCATTTAAAGTTCACATCAAACTTCAGAATGCGGGAAAAATGGTAATCTCTGTGACTTTAACAGTGGCATCGTTGTTGGTGCCAGATGGCAATACATGTTTGAGTATTTCAGAAACTGCTGATTTTCACATACAAGTTTCTTAAGAGTTTTGACAGAATCACCAAAACTGGGCAGCTGAATACCAAAGGATTTTAAGTTAGGGTCAGACTTTGCCCTTGATATCCTCGGATTTCTGTTCTTGGCTGAGAGAAGTGGAACCCACTGTGGTCTTCTGCTTTTGTAGCCCATCCAACATATGGTTTGATGGTCTGTTCATGATTAGATGCTTCTCTTCCGAAGGTTGCAAACCGTGATTATGAGTTAATATATCCTTCCAACAGCTCAAAACAATCTGGCTATTTTTCTCTGACCTCGCTTATCAACAAGACATTTCCACCCAACTGTTGTTACTCAATGTTTTTTCTTTTCTGCACCATTCATAGTCTAGAGACTGGTGTGTGATAAAATTCCAGGAGATCAGCAGTTTATGAAATGCTCAAACCAGCCCAACATCCATGGCATGTTCAAAGTCTCAGTGATCAGACTTTTCTACCATTCTGATGTTCGATTTAAACATTAACTGACATCTGTATCTGCATGGTTTTTTGCATTGTGTTTCTGTCAGATGATGTAAACACTGTATATATTATATAAGCACTGTTATCTGTAAACAATATTAGTGCAAATCCAGATGCAGATGTGGACACATACTAGCAAAACTGCAAATAGCTTAAAGATGTGGTTAGTTTGTACATAGCTGGGGGTCCCAGTATTTGAACAGGGTCCAGTATGGTGTAAGTAAACTATGAAGGGCTCATCTGACTACAGCTCATGTTCTTAACCCCCTGGACAGTTAAGAGCCAAAAAAGGTGATTGATTACTGAAAAGGTGAAAAGTTGCAGAAGACTTTTCTTTAGACTAAAAACCTTACATTCATTACCTCTAAATTGTTCTCATTTACTTATCCTCATTTACTTACAGGATATAAATGAAAGAAATGTGTTATTTATTGAATGGAAGCTACTGAAATTTTGAAAGACCAAAAAATTATATTGTTTAAAGAAAATGAAGTGTTCAGACAACAATGGTTCCATCATATTTTTGTTCACTGACTAAGCTATGAAAATAAAGATGTTTAGATCATAGAAATGAAACCTCATGGCTCAGACTCAGTACTCTAAATAGTGGCCTTGTACAAGCTTGCCACATGTCAACACTGTAAATTCGAGCACATGAAACATGCTGCTGTCATCTGATGAATAGATCCCTTGGACCTTTCTTAGCCAAGAGAAATAAATATGGCAATATGCAATCATTTCCAAGGAGGCTTAATTTAACCGTCAGAGCCAATTGCCTGGGTATCAAAAACTATTGCTGTATACTTTTAGTAGCCAACTTTCAGGAGTGGTTTATAATGAACTTTATGGGATGGTGGGTTGTTGCATCACAGTTCCAGGATGGGCCCAAATGACCTCTTGATTATTGATTATCATCAAAACCTACAAAAAGTTGATACTCTTAGCTATACATATTCACAAAAGATATGTGTCTGCATACATTTAGGTGATGTGTGTTGGACGGCAGGGGGAAAAAACATACTCATGTGAACTTCCAAAGTTATTATCAAGACTCAGAATGATGAGCACAAATATGCAGGAGGAGTTTGCTACACCAGTCTACACCCTTGTCATGTTTTTTGTCTGCAAAGGCTTTTTTTTTGCATTGGGCATGTCCTGGGCTCTTACCATGAGAAAATGTTTCAATTAATAATGATTTAACTGTAAATAAAAGGACCTGCCATCACAATGCAGCTACATCTCACAACCATACACATACACTCCAATTAGCAATGTGAAGTTTATTGTTTTTTTGTTTTTTTTTTAAAAAACCTTTCTGGCTGAGCTTTCTACTGAATGTTAACTGTCATGTTTTATTTGCAATATTAGACTTTACTTGTAAATGGTGTAGCAGAGTACTAGCCTATGAAGCCTAGGTAAGAGCTAGCTAAGTCTACAATTACTTGCTGGTTAGTTTTGATGCGTACTGCATATGTATTTAGCAATAAAATACCACTGCCATCCAGTATATTATATAAATTTGTAACCTGAATTTTGATCCAGTACTTTTAAAATTAAAATTAAATAATTAAATTTAATTGTTTCAAACGTCTTTGTATTAAGAGAATTATTGCACAGAGGCAATGTATTCCCTCATAATGCAGTTTTTATATAGCAGTAATACAACATGCACTCTTCTTCTTCTTTCAGCTTTTCCCTTCAGGGGTCGCCACAGCGAATCATCTCTCCACCTATCCCTATCTTCTGCATCCTCAACACTTGCACTCACTAGCTTCATATCCTCATTAATTCCATCCATATACCTCCTCTTTGGCCTTCCTCTTTGCCTCCTGCCTGGCAGCTCCATGTCCAACATTCTCCTACCAATACTCACTCTCCCTCCTCTGAACATGTCCAAACCATCTTAATCTGGCCTCCCTAACTTTGTCCCCCAAACGTCCAACATGAGCTGTCCCTCTGATGTACTCGTTCCTAATCCTGTCCAATCTTGTCACTCCCAAAGAGAACCTCAACATCTTCAGCTCTGCTACCTCTAGCTCTGACTCCTGTCTCTTCCTCAGTGACACTGTCTCTAAACCATACAGCATGGCCGGTCTCACCACTGTCCTGTACACCTTCCCCTTGATTCTTGCTGATATTTTCTGATCACACAGAACTCCCGACACCTTTCTCCACCCATTCCAACCTGCCTGCAGTCGCTTCTTTACCTCTTTCGCACACTCTCCATTACTCTGGACTGTTGACCCCAAGTACTTAAACTCCTGTACCTTCTTCACCTCTTCACCCTGTAACCTTACTGTTCCACTTCCCTCCCTTTCATTCACACACATGTACTCAGTCTTACTACGACTGATTTTCATTCCTCTTCTCTCCAGCGCAAACCTCCACCTCTCCAGGTTTTCCTCCACCTGCTCCCTGCTCTCACTACAGATCACAATGTCATCTGCAAACATCATTGTCCAAGGAGACTCCTGTCTGACCTCCTCTGACAACTGGTCCATCACTATAGCAAACAGGAAGGGGCTCAGAGCCGATCCCTGATGCAGTCCCACCTCCACTTTGAACTCCTCTGTCTGACCTACAGCACACCTCACCACTGTCCTGCTCCTCTCATACATGTCCTGCACCACTCTGACATACTTCTCTGCTACTCCTGACTTCCTCATACAGTACCACAGCTCTCCTCTTGGCACCCTGTCATACGCTTTCTCCAAGTCTACAAACACACAGTGCAACTCCTTCTGACCATCCCTTTTACTTTTCCATCAAAATTAATACAACATGCACTATCCATTTGAAATATTTATAATAATATAATATAATAAATGCCAAGCTAATCATAAAAAGACCTGGTTTGTTATGTTCTACTTGAATCACAAATTTCTAGTTTGGCACAGTTTAAATAAGGCATCAATTCAGGACCAAATTTTTGACAATTTGAACCCATATCAAATCTACAGATTTAACAGTTCCCCATGATGGGCCAAAATTAAGAATCCATTACAGTGCTAGCCTATTTTTCTGACAGGGTACATCTGCAAGATGACTTGATTGAAGATCAATGCATTTGTACTGTGAGCCCTACAGCAATAAGAAGCTCCAAGATTTTACTTCACTAGTCCCACTTTCTGTTGAAAATTAAAAAGTGAAAATAAGTGTTCTAACGCTAAATCATTATTTTAGTTGTCAAACAATGTTAAGAATTTGGGTTGAAATTTTAATAATTGACCATTTACTATTATGAACTGTGTTTCATGTTCCTATAGAGAATGTAGCTAGAAGTGTTTACTTGCTGATCTGAGGCCAATTTTGTAGCTGGTTTAGATGACTAGGATTAGCTAGTCTTAGATCAGTACAGCAGAAAAACCCATTCCCGGAATCAAAGAGGAAATCCAACATGACTCCACCCTCAAAGACAAAGACAGAAATGCTGATATTTATATGCACCAGAACCTCCAGCCACCTCTTAAATGGAACCTATAGCACAGCTAAGAAATGCACAAAGGTGAACAAATAACAGTTTTCAGCTTGGTTTCATCTGGATATAGCTTTCCCATCATCCCCACACTGTCATCATTTCTCATCATTCCCTAACACACACACACACCACCACCACCACCAGTGTACAAGCTAACATACAGACCACTGATCAAAAGAACACCAAGAGATCTGATGCACTTACGTTGGCCTTCCACAGATGGTTTTTTGGTACCAGTTCCTGCATGTGCTAAAATACGTCTTTTTGGTCCCAGTTACCTGCTGAAGGGCACACACATTGGGCCTGTTGGGAATGTAAGAAGCAGAGTTAAATATAAAAGAGAAGAAAAAAGAAGAAAGCCTAATGGACTGGGATTCAGTACTGAAAAATTCCTCCATCCTGAAGTAGCCAATTTTAAAGTCACTGCAGTTAGGATGGTTAATTGTGTGACATTCTTGACAAAATTGCTTATAAGAGCAATCAAGATGGTGAAAAGCCAGGGGTAATTATGTCATTTTAGTATGCGGCTACAGTGTGATTTTTTTTTTTTTCTAAAATTTTCCTTTAAAGTTGGTAACATTTATTTTTGCAGACAAAAGCTTTTATTCATTACTTTTGAAAAATAGGTTCAAAATTAATTATAGGTCACACTAACACTAATAAAGATAATAAAGATACACAAGTGACTATGGCAAATGTGCAAAACCGTGTTTTCGAGTTTTTGCATTTATAAATTTCTCAAAAAAAAAATATATATATATAACTATACAACCTATATATATATATATATATATATATATATATATATATATAATATATATATATATATATATATATATATATATATAAAACTATAATAACTATATATATAAACTATATAGATAGCTATATAAAACATTCTCTTACCCCTGCTTCTTAGCCCTGATGCGGCTGTGAAACACAATCTTGTCATAGGCAGATGAGTCCACTTTGTCCAGGTAGCAAAGCACCAGCAGAACAAATGTTGCCACAAGTACAAGCTTCATCCTGGCTTTTGTCCCACACATTAACACCACTGACAAACCAGGAGAAATGGGAGCAGACTATAGCAAGGCAGTTTTATACCACCCCTCCCCTCACTAAGCCTCATACAGTGGGAATGAACATAGAGTTCACAGGAATATCAACCTGTTCCATATGTAACTACATCCTCCATGGGAGCCTTGAGCCCCTAACTCATCTTATTGTCATTTGACCTGAGTGTGAACGATAAATGACCTAATTGACTTGATATTGTATGTTTTAACACTAATATTTACATTATTTTCATGTTAATCATTATACAGATAGTAATCCTGTGCCAATTGCTTTGGAGGATTTCCAGTGCTTTACATTTGTAAAGTCTGTGTATGTGCACACTGGAGTTTAATGCTTATCAGAAAGTGAAAAATACCGCTGAAGTACAATTATGAGGATTTAAAGAAGCTTACTGTATTGCAGTCCTTACTACTGGTCTTCAGTTAAGTATCAGTGGAACAAGTCTAATCCAGTTAGAGGGTTGTAAAAATTACGAAATTTAGGAAGCAGAGTTACACTTCACTTTCTCTCTTTGGGTTAGAGTGATGTTCACGAAAGACAATAGGAGACAAGATAATATGGAAGACAACTCAGTGTGAGAAACTTGAGTTGCTTTCCACTCTAATGAACACTTTCCCGTCTAATGTTTAACTTAAACTGTGTGTTTCACTACCTCTAGTGGTGGAGGTATAGCAGCACAACACCACCAACAGTATTTAAATAATATAGGCCCTTGACCATCAACTGCTCAGTTATATAAATAAGATTAATGTTTCTCTGCCTAATGCTGTAAATGTAAATAAAAAATAGTTATACACACAAAATAAATTACTCATTTAGCTGAACTAAATCAATATTCCATTCAAAGTTTGGCTCATGTCAATAAATAAATAAACAAACAAATCAATCAATCAATCAATCAATCAATCAATCAATCAATCAATCAATCAATCCATCTATATCTTGAATAAGTATCTGATTTTAATCACATGTGGATGCAGTATGTAGAACCTCCTACATACTGCTGTTGTTTATTTTGTTTTGTAATTTTGTTCCACTGCTTTCCTCCCTTAAAATGCATCATTTATCATTTGTAGAGCACTATACGGCCAAATTAGACTGTTCAGGAATCTGATTATTTGGCTGAACATGTTTCAGATCTTTCGAAATCAAATGTAACACAACCCAGATTAGAAGGATTAGCCAACAACCATACAATTATGAGCCAACAGTCCTGAACAGATGGTGTGAAACTAAACATTTAAACTATAAACATAGAAACCCATTTCAACCATAAACTTCAGGGTGCTTTTGGATCATTCCTGAATGATCACTCACACCAGGGGTCACTCATTGGCTAAGCCTTTATGACTCATAACTGTTCTTTAGTGTAATGCAACATTAGCAAAAATGATTGTAGCCTCTTGAGACTATGTTGTTGTTGCTTGCTTTGAATTTCTCATAACATTTGATGACTAAAACTAAGCAATATGTTAGATGGAAGTTTAGATTTGTGGGTTTGGGCTGCATATTTACAGAGTGATCAAGCTGGGAGAGTCTTGCAGTGTGAACTAAAAATGTGACATCATGGATTTGTTAATTAATACACTGCACTGGTATGCATGATGACCCTTGTTGCATGTATACGATTTTGTGTATTTTGTGTATTGGACGTAAATGACATCTTTCATAGATGATTTGTTTGTTTTTGGCTAGTGTTTTTTAGCAACTAACTAGAATTTGTTCTAGCTTTCCTATTTCTTAACACAACTATCATCAAACAGAATAAATTTTGGCTCCTTTAATGCATGTATGGATTTTATTCTGCCTTATTTGTAAATCACTCATTGTCTACCGCTTATCCAAGCTATTCTCAGGTCACGGGGAGCTTGTGCCTATCTCAGGCATCATTGGGCATCAAGGCAGGATACACCCTGGACGGAGTGCCAACCCATCACAGGGCACACACACACTCTCATTCACACACACTACAGACAATTAAGAGATGCCAAACAACCTACAATGCATGTCTTTGGACCGGGGGAGGAAACCGAAGTAACCGGAGGAAACCCCCAAGGCATGGGGAGAACATGCAAACTCCACACACACAGCAGAGGTGGGAATCGAACCCCCAAACCCTGGAGGTGTGAGGCAAACGTGCTAACCACTAAGCCACCGTGCCCCCCCTAACCTTAGACATAGTTAAAAGAAATGTGTGCTAAATCCAAATATTTTCCAGGGAGTACTCAACACTTATTTTTCCCTCTGTTGCTGTGATTATTCTTTTGCTCTAAATTAACTGCAGTAACTAGTTACCACACTGAACTGAATCGTATTTTTTGATATATTTATTTTTTATTTATTTTGATATTTTGTTAGAACAGCAATACATGCACTTGCAGTGAGAGGAATGTTTTATTTCAATGCACTGAGTTAGTCCACTTTGTATTTGAAGGAAGCCAAGATGAAGAGAATAAGAAAAAAGAAGCCTCTTAATATGAGACTGAGCCAGATTTGGCTCTTGCCAAGAAAACAAAACACCACATCTTAAACAAAAGAACTCAGAGTCATTAGTGATTAACACCATATCTAGAATCTATTTTTTCAGACCATTTTATTTTGTAGTGCGATTCTTTATTAAACACTTAATAATTCAGGAATTTTTCCAGGGACATTCTTTCTAAGAATAAAAAGTCAATTCTTACTTCAAAATACTGTGATGAAACAGTTCGACTTTTTTGCATTTCTTCCAGAAGGTGGTTTTCTTTGTAATGACCATGACCCCATGTGTGTATCCTATAAAAATCCTGTGCTACGTGACACTTGTCAATTCTTGTTTATTTTGTTATTATTAAATCATTCACCGGTGTGAGTTGCTGTACACCTTGGCTGATGAGAATTATAATGTTTAATGAATATTATTCTAGCCACAGTTGTCAGCATCCCTATAAAACAGGCATGGCAAAATCTTTAGTTTCATTAAGCTATACATTAATGAATTTATAAGTTGTTATAAATTGTTTATCTTTCCCAAATTGTTTATCGTTCTATTTCATGGCAAGATTGTGAAAAATGAAGCAGTAAACAACAGTAGAGATGGCTAAAAATGTAAACTTCTTACATAACTTAAATAATTACTTTTACCATTAATAATAATTCTGCATAGTAGTATTAAATAGTAATACTAAATGTGGTGCAGAATACTGTCAGCTTACCGTTAGAGACATTTGTGAAAACTTTCAGAAACCACAACAGCAGACAGGTTGATTTACACAGGATGTGACAAGTGTCAGGTTCATGCTGCCACACTAAACTAGAACACTAAAATGGTTTGAGTCAGATCAGGATGTGAGCATGCTTCAAGGGCACAAATCACCAAGAGCATCAAAGCATCTTGGACTTGTATCTGAAAATACATATGGTTGGATTTATTTCACCATTAACCAACACTAAACACAGGGGTCATTACCCAAATGGCTAAAATGGCTTAAATGTAGGTTCTACTGTTGAAATAATGAAGTTAAGTTGCCTTTATTTGTCACATATACATTACCGCACAGTGAAGATCTATCTTCGCATATCCCATCCTTGGGGGTTGGGGTCAGAGCACAGGGTCAGCTATGATACAGCACCCCTGGAGCAGGGTGGGTTGGGGGCCTTGCTCAAGGGCCCAATGGTGGCAGCTTGGCGGTGCTGGGGCTTGAACCCCGATCTTCTGTTCAACGATCCAGAGCCTTAACCACTTGAGCTACCACCACCCCAAGATGTATGATATGCCTCAAGATGTATGAGCATGGTGTGCAAGAGCACTTTCTGATTAAAGAACGAAGTAGTCATCATGTAGCAATGGATCTAAAATACTAAATGTCATATTGCCATGTATTGCAAGCATCGAACAAACATGACATAAATCTCAAAATTGTATTTCCAAATTTCAATTGCAATGGAATAGACATTAGTTTGTGCAAGTCGAATTCAGATTTTACTTATATACATAACCATACACAGTACAACATGTATCGAAATACTACAAAGAAAGGCTTAGATGAGGAGCCAGACAAATGTCTTGATCTCACAGGAGAAAGCATTAGTTATAAGTTAGTGCTCAAAAGAGTTACTTGGCTTCACCTTTAATGAAACAATGATTTGAATGCCACATAAGCCTTTTTCTTTCATAGTGTATCTTGATGAAGGAAGCAGTCATGAAATTGTGAGTGACTATGCATCATTGAAATGCAGCCAATCTGTCTGGCTGGGATGCTACTATTTACAGCTCCACTAATGGACTAGGAATGTTAAGCTACAGACCATTTCTGTGATGGCTGAATGCTCAGTGCCTTTCAGTTTCATCAAAAAGGCAGGTGTCAAAAGTATGGTCTGCCCACCCTGAGGCATCGATTCAGTGCTTTTTCTCCCTGCAGAGAAGGAATTTGTAATAACTACAGGGTAATAAAGACTAGTGTGGACTGCCAAGCACCACAGTGGCACAACATTAGAAGTGATATTGAGGCTAGGCAAGCAAGCTGTGAAAGTGGACAGATGCGCATCATCTGTCTTAAGAACTGTCTGCCTATTGGGCTCATGCAGTCAGAAAAAAACATGTTTTAGTTCACTGTCTAGTTCAGTTAATGTGAAACACCTGTAGAAAGGAAGAAGTTCTGACATACAGTTCAGGACAGAGATGCTTTGGGCTAGAATGCATTAGTGCTTGACTAAGAAACCCACAGTCATATGATTTTCGAGCTATGTAACTAGTGTGTTCTAGATGAACAGGCCATGAGTTTTGTGACAAAACTGAAAAAATGAGTCATAAAATTCCGTGTTCGACTAATTGATAACACACTATGTAAAGAACATTATAACCATGAATGAGCAAAATCTTTTATTCTAGTACAGCACACTTAAATGTCATTTAATTTTTTGGAGTGACATTTGTTTGTTTTCAAAATCATTAACTTCTGTACAAGAGCCCCTACTTACACACTTTTTTAAACAAATACTACCAAAAGCATTCCAACTTAAAATGTTCAACTCCCCTCTTACCACGGCATATGAAATCACTGATTAGCAGTTATCAGCCCACTGATTAAAAATCTCCAGAGCACTCCTTTATATATAGACTCTTAGAAAAGGTTGTAGCACAGCCAGTTAGTCATATTTACACAGGAATAAAATTCATAATATCTTTATTTTTCATAATGTGCTTAATGTAGTAAAGGACCTACTACTTAGATTTCTGATTATGTATCTTTGGCCTTTTACATCCATCATTTGCATAAAGACTTTGCTGTGATTATTGACTCTTTCTTACTTTAAGCTCACAATATTCCCAAAGGATAGCTTTTTTAAAGAGACAGGAAGTTTAATAATATCACCCTCTATCAGTCAGTGGCACCCAGTAAAATTTTAATATTGTTTATAAAATACTACTAATGGTCTATGAAGCACTGAATGATCTTGCACCACATTACCTGAGAAATCTTACCTGATTATGTTCCACCACACCCGATACATTCATAAGGTGCAGGCTCTTTATTAGAACCTAGAACAGTTTGTGTGCAGAGCCTTTTCCTATAAAGCCCTTCCAGCAGTCTGGTCAGTACTGGTCAATCTTCAAGTCTAGGTTGAAACATATTTGTTTAGTCAAACTATTAGCACTGTAATGCTTTCTCCCAGGTTTGTTATGGAGGAAGTGGAGGAATGTTTTATGTACTAAGGTGCCCTCAGGTCTGTGCTACTTTCTAGCTCTAGAAAGGTCCACGCTTATGCTGTCAACGCTATACTTGCCAGAGCCCCTTACACTCTAATTACCAATTTATATCCTTTAAAACCGTTATAGGAGCACACAGTAATTTTCTAATAATTAATCTTTAATCACCTGATGGGTCTCCATTTTTGTATGGAGACACAGCATAGAGGCAGAGTAGGTTCTACAATCCCATTAATAATAATAACAATGATAATAATAATAATAATAATAATAATAATAATAATAATAATAATAATAATAATAATAATAACAATAATAATAATAATAATATGCAATGTAATTAGTTTATTTATTTTCACTTTTTTATATTAAGCACATAGCACTGGCCCTTCAACAAACATGTATGCACTGTTCATTATGCTAACATGATAGACTTACAGACAGCTCAGTTTCAAAATGTCAATCAGTACCTTTTGGTTATGAAAATGTGATGCAGTTATTCAGTTTGAAATGTATAGCATGATTTCAAAGAATTATACAGAGTATACATGACAGATATTCAATATGACAAGCTCAACATAACTGTGATATAAAGGCTACATGATACTGAAGTAGGGCATACATACAACATATAAATGTGGCTGCCTAGCCAATAACTGTAGATATATCTACTGAAATTCCAAATATTCTTATTCGCCCATCCTCTAGGAACATCATGAGTGTCCAGGATGTGTAATCCACTATAGGGTGAATGAAATATTTGCATAGTAATAATATACTACAATAGGCTGCATGAAGACATGAAATCTCTCAGCTAATGAAAAAGGGTCGTATTCAGAGTTGGTCAAAATTGATGTCAGTATTTCCAACAGGAAAGGTCTCCACATTCAGAACCATCTTAGGTAAGCGCTTGACTTTTTCTACACAATCAGATCAATTCTTGGCTTTTTCAACCCAATCAGATCAATCAATTCACCTGCCTGAAGGCTGGCAGATTGTAGTAACACTTTTTTTTTCTTGGATAGTCCTTTATACAAATCTACACACCAGCTACAGAAATTTAATCAGATGATTCCCAACAACATACCAAATGATGTTTAATTAACCTTTTACTACATGCCATAATTTTTTGCCTTCTGTAGGGTACATTAACTGTATTTGCAATTTATATTAGTACATTTAAATTGATTTAAAGTATGGATTTCAAACAAATTATTTGGCTGCCTGTTGACAAAAAAATAGAACCTGATCTAGCAAATCAAATTATTGTGCAATACACTATGTGCATGAGAAGGTAAAGAAAGCGTGAGGGTGACAATCCAATACTACATTCTAAGAAGAAAAAAGGATACAGGCCTGACGGAATTTTAGCTTTTTTGTTTCTAACCATGTGAAGCATTTATTTGTTCTTTAATTTGGAGGGAAGCTTGCGAATGATAGACGATAGCCATTGGAATTACTCTTGTAACCCTTGTGATTATATTGCAACCATTTTTGTAAGTTTTTGTAAGTGATTTAAAACTCTGCCTGTATTTTTACACTCTGGCAACAGTTTTAGCAAGCATACTAACAGTTCATAACAAACTTTTTTGAAAGGCTAGAAAACAAAGTACACAAATTAGATAGCAAAATACATAGAGAACACAGACTGGAAAGCGTCATGCTGTGAAATTACAGCAGAGCAACCCTTCAAACATCGTTCCAGCCAAACTGTGTCTAGCTATCTGATGATAGGGTGGTTAATTCTTTCTGTAAATTACAGGCTGTTTATTATAACTCAACATGAGCACAGTTACAAATGAAAAGATCATATCTTGTTGAGAGGTTTTAATATTTCATGTGGTAATCAGTAACTATAACAGTAATAACACTGATGTAGGCAACAAACTTATTTAAATATTGTGAATACTTGGGCTGTATCCCAAACTGCATATTATGCTACACATACGATACAGCATGACATTACACCACAAGTGTTATTACTATTTGTGCAGTTTGGTACACTGCCTCCTATTCATGTCTCCGCCCCCAAGTGTAAGATTAATGTGCATGATTAGCACAGCACAACCTGGTATGACCCATTACGTAGGGAAAATTCCAAAATCTCATATCTTGTACATTTTTAAATAATGTTTCCCATCATGCTATATACATTTCATTCCTCATAAGAAGTGCTGTCTCTGATTAAGACAGGTCTACCTATGTATCTATGTAATGAAACTTAAAATATCATAGGGTACCATCTAATTATTTTTATACTGTTTTATAATTATTATTATTTAACCCTTCATAATCATGCTCAATTCAACTCTGAATACAGCCCAAAGTTAGCATCAGCTGGTAAATCAAACAGTGCAATTCCTTTTCATGGAGGCATAGCTATTGCTTTTTCTTATGGGAAACTTCAGGACGGTGTGCAGGCATTGGTCAGCTTCAGGCAGCCATCCTGAAAACATCTGAAGATGTTTTATTTTGCCCTATAGGCTCATGCGTGTACCATTGGTAATTAAGCAGATTTTACTCTACCCAAAACTCTATTGAGAAATGCCTCACCATTACATTTTCAATTTTATTTTATTGTGAAGTGCAATTAAGCTATTGATGATAAATGCTTGCTAAGATATGGATAGCAAGGTATTAAACAACAGACTTTTGGATAGAAATATTAATGGACAGAAATAACTGGCAACATATCCTCTTGTGGCCATAGCCAGAATATTCCCTAAATTTAAAGTCATTCCTGAGTCTAACAGAAATCCTCAGCAGGGCATGTCCATGTGCAATATTGGTTATTCAGGCAACCTGTATATGGAATATGGTTAACATTTTAACATTTTAAGGGTTTACTGTTAATGTTCTCAGTGAAGAATGGAACTCTGTAACAGTTCAGAGAAGTTGATTCCTAAAGAAGCTACTACAGTTCGGCTTAACTGGTGTCTGATTGTCCCGCACATAGTGGTTGTATGCTACTATAATCTGCTGATTTCTTCATCATTTTCAGTATTCTCATCATTCACATCTTCAGCACATATATATGGTGTGTCAGAAATTCTGTTTCCTTCCTCCCTCACTTTCTGCACTTCCTTTGTCTCATTACTACTTTCATCAATGTCAATTTCATTGGAATTGTTCATAATCAGTGACTCATTCTTGTTTTTCTCCACCAGTTCCTCTGCATCTGACTCTCCAACCTCTTCACACACAGAATAAATCCTGCCAGGATGGTTTGTCCCCCTATGGCGGATTTGGTGATACAATCCAGAGAAATCACTTGTTGTCCTGTTGCACAAAGTAATTTCTGATGGTGTAGGGATGGACCCATTAGCAAGGCAGTGTTCTGTATTCTTTGTATTTGCTTTTGAATTTTGTTGAAGAATAGAGGCAGTGACACTGAAAAGTTTTAGCTTGGTCTTCAGTTGTTCTCCAGTAGGAACTGTTGAACACTTCATAGAATGGTCAGAATAGGCCAGGTTTGAGGCCCCTGTACTTCCCTTAGAACTCTGTAGTCCTGGTTTATGTCCTTTCATCATTCCTAACACTTCATATCGGAAACTAGAAATGTCCTGTTTTAGCTCCTGTAAAATATAAGACATGATTATTTGATTGTTAATGTTCCATGTTGCTGCTATTAAAAAGACGTAGTTACCTTGAAGTTCTCCTCTGTTAATCCTTCTTCTGTCTTGGCATCTCTGATCATTGCAGCCACATACCGCTTCACCAAGTTTCGCAGCACCTCCTGAATGAATGCCAAGCAAGAAAAGATAAGGTTTAGAGCCATCAATAAGAGATCAGTCTGTATGAGGTTGGACTCATCCACCTGGTCTAACACAGCATTAAAAGCATCTGTAGTACCAAGATTAGAGAAAGGAGTGGGAAATGCACAAGGTGATATATGACATAGATGAAAGGGGAATATATTCCTAACAATAAGTTGTCTGAGGATTTGATATAGCACAAAGGCAGACAGGAATAATTGGTATTAGCTTCGAAAAAGTCATCATTACCTGATACTGGTGATTGATGTGGACATTCTTTGCAGCTCTCCTCTGTGGGAGGATGGAAATGGCTTGACTATTGACTTAACCACACTTTCACAGCCTCTGGTTTGCTCTGTTTTAAAGCAATGAGGCTCCCAGCATTGATTTTAGTACTGAAGAGTCATGCTTAAAATGTTTCAACACTTTATTTACTTCAATAAAACTGTATTGCTGTCAAATGCTATGATCAAGAACATAACTTGATATAGATTATAAATATAGCAAAATAGAATAGATAAAAGATCAAGTCTTACACTAATTGACCCAAAAGTCTCAGTTCTCTCTGCTATTGTCCTCTTGCATATGTGCTTCTTGATCCACTTAATCAGGTACCATGCAGACTTAGGGCTGGGGATTATGTTAAATGGAGGAGGCAAAGTGCCTCCTTCTTCAAAGTAGCTCATCCACAGCTTAGTTCGAGCAAACTTCCACTCAATGTCAGCATGATCCTATGAAATAAAAACAGAAAAATAAAACAGAAAGAGGAAAACACAAGACAAATAAATATTCAGCATATCGGACTAAGCACACTTCAGTACTGCAATAATTTCAGTGTATATTATCTAACCATATAACTATTTTTAATATAGTTATATCTTCTTCTTCTTCCTTCGGATTTTCCCTTCAGGGGTCGCCACAGCAAATCATCCACCTATTCCTATCTTCTGCTTCCTCAACACTTGCAACCACTAGCTTTATATCCTCATTAATTCCATCCATATACCTCCTCTTTGGCCTTCCTCTTTGCCTCCTGCCTGGCAGCTCCATGTCCAACATTCTCCTACCAATATACTCACTCTCCCTCCTCTGAACATGTCCAAACCATCTGGCCTCCCTAACTTTGTCCCCCAAACGTCCAACATGAGCTGTCCCTCGTTCCTAATCCTGTCCAACCTTGTCACTCCAAAAGAGAACCTCAACATCTTCAGCTCTGCTACCTCTAGCTCTGACTCCTGTCTCTTCCTCAGTGACACTGTCTCTAAACCATACAGCATGGCCAGTCTCACTACTGTCTTGTACACCTTCCCCTTGATTCTCGCTGATATTTTTCTATCACATTTTATTATAGTTGTATAACCATATTTAATATATGGAGCACTCTAAATTTGATTTTGTTTTCTAGTTGAAACACAGCTTATATTTACGTAGCATATTTTGGAGCCTGTTGCCTACACCCAAGCTAATTACCGTCATATTAGGACATATTTGGTGGTAACATTGCACTGTACATGTATCCTATGCGTAGATAATCACAGATTATCAAATGCTACTGGTGCCAATAATTTTAAAACTAGTGTTTTATAGAAAAAATGCACTATTTAAAAAACAAATCAAATCTTAAATATGTTTAACCTTTGTACTGTCTTCCTGTTGACCAATCAAGTTTTTGTCCTCCCGGGTCAATACTGACCCGGTCTGTTTTAACATAACTTCATTTAAACTTTGCACAATTCTTTTTGTCATTTATGGTTAAAATGCCTTATTTATATGAAATATAACCATATTTCTGATATAAAAACATTTGAAAACAGGTCAAATTTGATGCCAAATAGGTTTAAATAAAACCATATGTTCTTACATTTCTGAGTTGAAAATATAACATCATACATTTTTGTTGCTAATAATTCTGGAGGGCTGTCTATATAAACTGGTTGGTAAAGAAGATTGCAAGGCAGCAGGTCCACAAAGGCAACTGGTATTCAAAGAGCTGAATGACCAGTGATTTTACAGAGTGGACAAGGGGACATGGATTGGAAGTTGTAATGACAGCATCCTTGGAGAAAACAAGAGTGAACAGGAGAAAAGAGGAGTGATGGATTCCTTGATGTTTTAGGAGCTAGTAAGGAGTAGGCACAGGCCTTGATGCAAACCATGTAAGGATCACTTTGGGGTTTCAAAGTGGACTTTGCAAGGAGACAGAGTTTATTAAGTTGATATCCAATGAGTGCAGTGAATGAAAGAGACTCAAATATAAAATGATTCATAACCTGAATACATGAGAATAATGTGAAAAATGTGAATTTAGAGGTAAATGAGTACTAGGACCACCTCTATGTTTACCCAGTGGCCAACAGTCTCGCCAGTGAAAAATCAGGTGTGGAATAGCTGGTCATATACAGATCTTCCACAAAAAAAAAAAAAAAACAACTTTAGAGGCATCATACCTTAGAAACTGGAACCCTTTCCTTGAGCAGAGTGATGAAATCTGCTGTTTCCAGACCGCAGTTAACATGCATGAGTGGGTTTCAACATGGCTGCTTTACTATTGAGCTACAGTAGGAACCTTACCTACTCTCTCTGAAGGTTTGAGAGATATCAAAGATATATCTCACACAACATAATTACTGTCACGTTTCCCGGTGTCCATGGCATGAAGTAACAGACCCAGCGCGGAGATAGACAAAAGACAGGGGTTTATTAAACTGAAAACAAACAAACAAACATAAGCACAAGACCGACACCACACGAAGACGCTACACAAAGACGACAACCAGCCCCGAACCCTGGCAAAAGGCCACTATAAATACGAAACATAATCATGACAAACATTAGGAACAGGTGACCAACAATCAGGAAACAATAGGAGAAGGCGGGGCTAAAACAAAACACATGACATGACATAAACGATGACAAAACATGACATAACACAACCCCTGCCGGAAACTCCCCCTAGTGCCAACACAGGGCCTACCTCCCGTAACAATTACCACCCAAGGATGCCACTTGTACATCATTCGGATACCCGTAGGTAATGATTAGAAAAATTTATAAAAATCAAAGAGAGGAAAATGTTGAATGATTCTTGAAGTGATAGGGTACATTAGATCAGGCTGTGTGGAGAATATAAACTGTTGAATGAGTTTAGATATTTCTGAGGTCGACCTGAGGAAACCAGCTCAGTATAAACTAGTATAAATTCAACTTTCATAACAGTGTGTGCCTGTTATAAATGTAGTCCAATATTTTGAAAACTTGGCTGGAGTAAAAAGGACTCTCTTTTACTCTCGAGAGGTCAGTTTCTGAACAATGCATGGTCATAAATGTCAGCATCCAGACGGTCATTTAGCTTGTCATAAGAAAACTGTAGTTCCATAGCTGAAAATAGGAAGGATGAAACTATGGTAAAGAATGGAAACAAGTTGTCATAGGCTATTTAGAAGATGTTACATTTAAGCAGAATTGAAGAAGGAAGCACCCAGATAGCTTTACAGAAATCACAGATTGATCATAGGATAACAAAGGTCACTGGAGATTGTATGGAGAAGTATAGTTAATAATTGGTTTAGGGAATTATCCTAGTTTGGGGAAGGCAATATTGGGGTATGATGGTGCAAATACATCTAGGGTATATAAGGTACAGTGGGGCAAAAAAGTATTTAGTCAGTCACCAATTGTGCAAGTTCTCCCACTTAAAAAGATGACAGAGGCCTGTAATTTTCATCATAGGTACACTTCAACTATGAGAGACAGAATGAGAAAAAAAAAGAAAATCACATTGTCTGATTTTTAAAGAATTTATTTGCAAGTTATGGTGGAAAATAAGTATTTGGTCAATAACAAAAGTTCATCTCAATACTTTGTTATATACCCTTTGTTGGCAATGACAGAGGTCAAACGTTTTCTGTAAGTCGCCACAAGGTTTTTACACACTGTTGCTGGTAGTTTGGCCCATTCCTCCATGCAGATCTCCTCTAGAGCAGTGATGTTTTGGGGCTGTCGCTGGGCAACACGGATTTTCAACTCCCTCCAAAGATTTTCTATGGGGTTGAGATCTGGAGACTGGCTAGACCACTCCAGGACCTTGAAATGCTTCTTACGAAGCCACTCCTTTGTTGCCCGGGCGGTGTATTTGGGATCATTGTCATGCTGAAAGATCCAGCCACATTTCATCTTCAATGCCCTTGCTGATGTAAGGAGGTTTTTACTCAAAATCTCACGATACATGGCCCCTTTCATTCTTTCCTTTACACGGATCAGTCGTCCTGGTCCCTTTGCAGAAAAATAGCCCCAAAGCATGATGTTTCCACCCCCATGCTTCACAGTAGGTATGGTGTTCTTTGGATGCAACTCAGCATTCTTTCTCCTCCAAACACGACAAGTTGAGTTTTTACCAAAAAATTCTATTTTGGTTTCATCTGACCATATGACATTCTCCCAATCCTCTTCTGGATCATCCAAATGCTCTCTAGCAAACTTCAGACGGGCCCGGACATGTACTGGCTTAAGCAGGGGGACACGTCTGGCACTGCAGGATTTGAGTCCCTGGCGGCGTAGTGTGTTACTGATGGTAGCCTTTGTTACTTTGGTCCCAGCTCTCTGCAGGTCATTCACTAGGTCCCCCCGTGTGGTTCTGGGATTTTTGCTCACAGTTCTTGTGATCATTTTGACCCCACGGGGTGAGATCTTGCATGGAGCCCCAGATCGAGGGAGATTATCAGTGGTCTTGTATGTCTTCCATTTTCTAATAATTGCTCCCACAGTTGATTTCTTCACACCAAGCTGCTTACCTATTGCAGATTCAGTCTTCCCAGCCTGGTGCAGGTCTACAATTTTGTTTCTGGTGTCCTTTGACAGCTCTTTGGTCTTGGCCATAGTGGAGTTTGGAGTCTGACTGTTTGAGGTTGTGGACAGGTGTCTTTTATACTGATAACGAGTTCAAACAGGTGCCATTAATACAGGTACGAGTGGAGGACAGAGGAGCCTCTTAAAGAAGAAGTTACAAGTCTGTGAGAGCCAGAAATCTTGCTTTTTTGTAGGTGACCAAATACTTATTTTCCACCATAATTTGCAAATAAATTCTTTAAAAATCAGACAATGTGATTTTCTGGATTTTTTTTTCTCATTCTGTCTCTCATAGTTGAAGTGTACCTATGATGAAAATTACAGGCCTCTCTCATCTTTTTAAGTGGGAGAACTTGTACAATTGGTGGCTTACTAAATACTTTTTTGCCCCACTGTATGTGGTCAGATAATGTTAAGAATTAAAGAAAGCAGTCTTGGTGGTAACAAAAGACCCGGTGAGTATTGTTATAGATGAATATTAATTCTTCTACATTCTCTCAGCATTGCAAAACACTGTTCTTTCAAATCTATTTTGTCAGGGGCCGTCAGGGGCCCGGTTTGGAGTTGAGAGCTTAGAGTTAAGGTAATTCAAACTGTTGAGGTAACATTTTGGCTGTATTGCTGAAACTTCAATAAACTCGTTGATCCTTTTTTTCCTGTTGGTTTTAAATTTTCAAGATTTCAAATCAGGAAAATATAACCTATAATATGTATATAATACGTGTCAGCTGCACACATATTTATTGTTTCTGTTGGTAAATCCCTTTGATTCACCCTTCCCAACACACAAAAAAATGTTTTCATGTTTTCAACACTTGTATATCTGTTGCCAAAGTTTCCCTTTAGTCTCTAGTTCAAGGGGTGAAATGCTGCTCCAGTTCAAGGGGTGAAATACTGCCCTTGTGATTTGGCCAGTATAAAATCTTTAGTTTCTGTTGTTTTCCCTGGCCAACCTGTTCGATGTCTGGTTGCAAGATTTCTTTCTTTTTCAGAACATTCTGTCTGAACCCAGCTTAACAAACTGGGAATATGGGGAAACAAATTCCACTGTTCTGTAATGTATAATCTTCAATTGATCTCATATATACAGCAGAAAGCAGGACAGACATCTATTTTTGTAGCAGGCATGTTTATGTGGCAGAAAGAAATGGTTCACACTGTTTAGTTGATGTGCTTTTTTAAAAATATTTTTCTTCTTCTTTTCATTATTATTATTATTATTATTATTATTATTATTATTATTATTATTATTATTATTATTAAGTGACTGTTGATAGAAAGCCTGAGGCCTCTGGTTCCAGAGGAATCAGAATGAATGTAATGTATCTACACTCATTTGCAGAGACAAAATGAGAAATGAGAAGCAGCAACTCTAAAGCCAGTGGTGACCTTATTCTGTCTGTGTAATAACTGCAGAAAGTTTAGATGATGCTATGTTTGTAATGACACATCACAGGCAAGGTTCATTGTTCTGAATTGGATAAAAATAAGTACCCTGATCGTACTGATGGGTGACATATAGTGCACATCTGCAAAATTAGGTTGTAAGAAATTTTTGATTCCAGAAAAACGATCTGGCCTTGTGACTGCTATAAAAATATATCTCACTGGGTGGTAATCTTAGTGCAGTTTGAACTAAAGTGGGTTTGAAAACAGCAGATTTTTATTGTTACAACTCCTGGTGTGCAGCTTCAACCATGTCGATACGGATTTTATTTCTGACCATGGAAACAGGAATACAATTGGCCTACTTCCAAAAAAATTACACACATGCAGTGTTATAACAATAAATAACATGAAACTATGTTTGTGTCTGCAGGAATGTAGATTTGTGTGTCTGACAGGAAAAAGAAAAGATAAGATACTCACAGCGATATGTTGATATGAGTTGTTCATCATGGCAATCAGCATGTTGAGAAGCACTACTAAGGAAATGATGTTATAGGTTCCAAACATGGTTGCTCCAACAAACTCTGTGAACTGGTGTTTTGGGTCAACGTTGGTCACATATAGACTGATGAGGCCAAATATGGACCAGAACAAAGACTGGAGGGTTTCAAATAACCTGGAAAAGCACAAAGAATTTCAATAAAACAGAGGCTGTTTCCTTACAAGAATGGAGCCCAGATTAAGATCTGCAGTGACTCACGTGGAGAATGCGTTATTCTGGTGTACACAACGAATACCCTTGCAGTTCCCTGTCTCGTTTGAAGCATCGGTCTCATAATAAAAATACAGCTGGTTGAGGCCATTTGCGAAGGCCAAAAGCACCAGGCAGTAGATAAAGAGGAATTTAAGGATGTCCAGGAGCATGCGGCCCAGAGAAATTTGCAGAGGACCCAGGTGGGAGTTAGCTGTGAAGAGCGAGATCAAGCGCAGAGAACTGAAGATGTTGGCTATGGCGAATAGTGCCTCTGCCACCAGAGTAGGATGCGACATCTCCCAATCCTTCCGAGGTTTAAGGTCTCTATACTGGAGAGAAAAGAAAGACAGCAATAATTTGTTGGCGGACATATATAGTGGTGACTTGTATAGTACAAAAGTCAATTCTTTATTAGCTTACCTTTGTGAAAGCTACAATCTTTAGAGAGATAGTGGCTAAATAGAGAGAATTCATGACAAAATCCATGAGGTTCCACCAGTCATGGACATAATCTTGAAAGCCTCCATCCCACATCTGTTTGATCTCAGCCCAGATAAAGCCTATAAACAATGCAATTAAAAATGTATAGCAATTCTGCAGCTTAAAAGACATCACACCCATTTTATGTTTCTAACACTTGATCTGTACTTCTTCCCACTCATGTTAATAGCTTTGCCCATTGTGCTACTCTGTGCCAGAAGTCTGTATTTTGTTTTGTATTCTCTAGATATATTTAACTAAAGTATGCTATGAGTTACCAAGCACCCAAGGCAGTATCATCCATTCCACAGTGGTGGGAGCTGGACCCTGCCGACCCGACTCAGTGGCGACCACATGCTGGGATGCCAGAAGAAGGAGGAAGAGGAAGGTCAGGTAAGAGGCAGTGTGGCAGATGAACTTGATGAAGGGTTTGCGAATAAAAAGACCATAATGAGTCTTGGGAGCTATCAGATAGAAGATGGAGAATAGAGGAAAGAGGAGGCCGATGAAAATGCATGTGACGAATTTGCCAGCCCAGTGCCGTCTCCTCCAGCCTGGAAACTCATCATACCAACGGGATGCCAGGAGCTGCTGACAGTTTGGCTGTGCTACAAACTAAGCAATCACAAGAGAGAGAAAAAAAAACATTTATTTGTCATAAATGACAATAAATTTCATTTACTGAAGTCAAACAAAATGTGGCTGGTGCTTACAAACATACAAAAAAAGTAGATTTTAAAGTAGATTTTAAATCATTACTAATAGTACTGTATTGTCTTTAGATATAGAAACATTTGAGCAACCCCTCTTCTTCGGGAAGAAAATGAAAAACACATTGCACAAAGAGTGCCACAGGGGACTAATTCCTTTGCGATCTAAAATATACTAGCTTATCACTTTTATCCTGAAGATTAATCTTCAGACCATTAAACCTCTTGTAGTTTGTGCCAGTTATCAGAGCAAAGCTCTGTAATCCATGCAATATGTGTAATGAAACCCAAATGACATTTCAAAAGCACATTTCAAGAAATAAAAGAGTCATAGTGACTCCAGCTTGATAATTCTGTTTTTAGTCAGCTGGCATGAAATTCAAATTGCACGATCAGCTTTCTACACTTTTTTTTGCAGTCATCTGTACAGCACATGAGGCAATACTGATATGACTAACCACATCCTGACAGGTCATCATTCACTGCTCACACACTGCTCTTGGTACTTGTGCTTTAAATTGTGTTTGAATAGGACTAAATATATGAATTTTAAAGGACATAAGCCGTCTCCACTTGAATGTAAACACTATTTGAAAAATGTCACGGTGGTTGCACACTGCAGCTTTCACTGTCTTAATGTAAAAATTACGGATTTCACTGTTAGCTGTTTGTTGGGGGCATTGGTGGCTCAGTGGTAGGTTTCTCGCCTATAATGCTCGGGTTCAATTCCCAGCCAATGCCTCAACCCCAGCCACTGGATGCAGTGCCGGTCCCAAGCCCGGAAAAATGGGAGGGTTGCATCAGGAAGGGCATCTGGCGTAAAACATTTGCCAAGTTGTTGTGCGGACCAGTTGGTCCGCTGTGGCGACCCCCGAACGGAGCAGCCGAAAGCAAAACTGTTAGCTGTTAGTTTGTTGGATGTAAAATCAGAGCTTTGAATGATGTAATGGAATTTGTCAGCTGTGCCATGTTAGTTGTCTGCTCCCAGGGTGAGTAGATTCTGGAACAATACTGTTTATTATTACTACTGGCAAGAGTGTCTGTGACAGATTGCAGAAAAGCAGGTTTTATGATCTTGGTGCGGTACTTCCCCTTAACATGTAAATGATTGTGAATATTTTATTTGAATGACACCATCACCTAACCATAACCTTGATCTTGCTGACTAAGAGGAATCATTTTGAACCTTCAACACATTCCATTCCACTGTCTGTACCCCTTATCCGATCACTTATGCCTTATGCCTGTCTCAGGTGTCATCGGGCATCAAGGCAGGATACACCCTGGACAGAGTGCCAACCCATTGCAGGGAACACACACTCACGGAGAGTCCAATCAGCCTAGAAGCATGTCTTTGGACTGTGGGAGGAAACCAGCACACACAGAGGAAACCCGGAGGAACATGCAGGAACACACAGAGTGAGTGGGAGCGAGACTCGAACCCAGAACACTGGAGGTGTGAGTCAAACGTGCTAACCACTAAACCACTGTGCCACTTCAACACATATGAAACTTTTTTCATTTTTTTTTTAAAAACATTTTTTCAGGTTATTTCCTTGTATTATTATTATTATTAAAAATAGCAGTAGTAGTAAGCCTCCTGGTGGTCCAGCAGCAGGATCCCATGCTCTCATTGCTGTGACCCGGGTTTGATTCCCGGGCAGGGCGCTAAGCCAGCCACTGAAGAGTTAACTCTCAGTGCCGGTCCCAAGCCCGGATTAAATGGGAAGGTTGCATCAAGAAGGGCATCTGGTGTAAAACCTCTGCCAATATCGAAACATGTGGACCAAATGATCTGCTGTGGAGACCCCAAACAGGGAGCAGTCAAAAGAACTACAACAACAACATAAATAGTAGTAGTAGCAGTTGTTACAGTAGGAGTATTAGTGTCACCTTATGGAGTGTTTAGCGTGGCACCTTCACACTTTCTTGCACATTTGCACAACATTCAAGTGTAATGTTTACAGAGTTTGTGTATATATCTTTTTAAGCACACACTTTTCTAAAGCCAGGTAAACTTTAGCAGTGTCTGCTGCCATTTTGTCCCTAAAAAGCAGCTAAACTGCTAGCTGAAGAAGTGACACCAAGCTAGACTCAAAAACAACAAATTCAAATAACATGATTTTATACTTTTACTTAATTCTGTTTGGGGGTGTCTCAAAGGAGATTTTCATTCAGGTTGCACTGACTTCTGAAAAGAATTTGACTTTAATGAATGAAGAGTGGGGCACGGTGGCTTGGTGGTTAGCACGTTTGCCTCACACCTCCAGGGTTGGGGGTTTGCTTCCTGCCTCTGCCGTGTGTGTGGCGTTTGCATGTCCTCCCCGTGCCTCGGGGGTTTCCTCCCCCGGTCCAAAGACATGCATTGTAGGTTGATTGGCGTCTATAAATTGTCCATATTGTGTGTGTGTGTACCCTGCGATGGGTTGGCACTCCATCCAGGGTGTATCCTGCCTTGATGCCTGAGATAGGCACAGGCTCCCCGAGAGTAGATTGGATAAGCGGTAGAGAATGAATGTAGAGTGCAATACTGAAGTTTTTTTTCGCTAAAATATTGAATTACCCAAGGATATTTTTGAGGAATAATATAGACACTTTGTTAAATCTGACATTTCCACATTTCAATAAAATTTTAGGGGAAGATAGGCTTCCTGTGTAGTCTAAACACAATTGCCTGTGGCACGCACATGCACAGAGAGAGAGAGAGAGAGAGAGAGAGGGAGAGATTGAGAGAGAGAGAGAGAGAGAGAGAGAGAGAGAGATATTGTCCACTTAAATCGTGTCTGTGAAGATCATAATCTCCAGCTTAACTTGAGCATTCAGCTGCCAGCTTTAGCTTAGCAATGGCTGCCTGAACAAGTAAATACTTATGCTTATTCCAGGGGGGTCTTTGATAGGGATCTCCAGTAATCATTGTTCCCATGGTAACAGAGATTGTGCGCTGATCTTGCGACAGCTTCGTTGTTTTGCCGCATCTGATATTAGCACAGCTCTTGCACGCCTGACTGCTCTGATAGGACTCTAAGTTAATGCTAATCTTATAAGCCTCAGTGATTATGATGAGCATTTTTACAATTGTTTTTAACAAAAGGCAATGAACCAAGTTTATTAGGTTAGGCTGTATAGGTAGTTATTGGGAAAGCATAATTGTCATATTTATAGACGTATCTTTCTCTTTAACATAAATTTGATTAAGCAAATGTGATACACAAACTCACAGCAAGAGCAAAAGAATAATCACAGCAACAGAGGGAAAAATAAGTGTTGAGTACTCCCTGGAAAATATTTGGATTTAGCACACATTTCTTTTAACTATGTCTAAGGTTAGAGGGGGGGGCTTGGAGTTAAGGAAAGGAACCTTGAAGGACAGATGGTAGTGGACTTTGCTAAGAGGATGGACATGGCTGTGGTTAACACTTATTTTCAGAAGAGGGAGGAGCATAGAGTGACTTACAAGAGTGGAGGTAGGAGAACACAGGTAGACTACATTCTATGTAGAAGAGGCAATCTGAAAGAGATTAGTGACTGTAAAGTGGTAGTGGGAGAGAGTGTAGCCAGACAGCATAGGATGGTGGTGTGTAGGATGACTTTGATGGTCTGTAAGACGAAGAGGTCAAAGATAGAGAAGAAAACCAAGTGGTGGAAGCTGAAAAAGGAGGAATGTTGTGAGGAATTTAGACAGAAGTTGAGGCAGGCTCTGGGTGGTCAGGTAGTGCTGCCAGATGACTGGGAAACTACAGCAGAAGTGATCAGGGAGACAGGGAGAAAGGTGCTGGGTGTGTCATCTGGAAGGAGGAAAGAAGATAAGGAGACTTGGTGGTGGAATGAGGAAGTTCAGGATAGTATCCAGAGGAAGAGGTTAGCCAAGAAGAAGTGGGACATGGACAGGACTGAAGAGAATAGACAGGAATACAAGGAGTTACAGCGCAGAGTGAAGAGGGAGGTGTCTAAGGCCAAGCAGAAGGCATATGAAGAGTTGTACACTAGGTTAGACACTAGAGAAGGAGAGAAGGACTTGTACAGGTTAGCTAGGCAGAGGGATCGAGATGGGAAGGATGTGCAGCAAGTTAGAGTTATTAAGGATAGAGATGGAAGGGTGCTCACAAGTGAGGAGAGTGTACAGAGGAGATGGAAGGAATACTTTGAGGAGCTGATGAATGAGGAAAATGAGAGGGAAAAAAGAGTAGAAGGGGTGAACTCTGTGGAACAGAAAGTAGATAAGATTAGAAAGGATGAAGTCAGGAAGGCTTTGAAGAGGATGAAAAGTGGGAAGGCAGTTGGTCCTGATGACATTCCGGTGGAGGTCTGGAAGTGTCTGGGAGAGGCAGCAGTGGAATTTTTAGCTAATTTGTTCAACAGGGTTTTAGAGAGTGAGAGGATGCCTGAGGAATGGAGAAGAAGTGTGTTAGTGCCGATCTTTAAGAATAAGGGTGACGTGCAGAGTTGCAGTAACTATAGGGGGATAAAGTTGATGAGCCATACAATGAAGGTATGGGAAAGAGTAGTGGAAGCTAGGTTAAGGAAGGTAGTGGAAATTTGTGAGCAGCAGTATGGCTTCATGCCCAGAAAGAGCACAACGGATGCAATTTTTGCTCTGAGGATTTTGATGGAGAAGTATAGGGATGGTCAGAAGGAGTTGCACTGTGTGTTTGTAGACTTGGAGAAAGCGTATGACAGGGTGCCAAGAGAAGAGCTGTGGTACTGTATGAGGAAGTCAGGAGTAGCGGAGAAGTATGTCAGAGTGGTGCAGGACATGTATGAGAGGAGCAGAACAGTGGTGAGGTGTGCTGTAGGTCAGACAGAGGAGTTCAATGTGGAGGTGGGACTGCATCAGGGATCGGCTCTGAGCCCCTTCCTGTTTGCTATGGTGATGGACCAGTTGTCAGAGGAGGTCAGACAGGAGTCTCCTTGGACAATGATGTTTGCAGATGACATTGTGATCTGTAGTGAGAGCAGGGAGCAGGTGGAGGAAAACCTGGAGAGGTGGAGGTTTGCACTGGAGAGAAGAGGAATGAAGGTCAGTCGTAGTAAGACTGAGTACATGTGTGTGAATGGAAGGGAGGGAAGTGGAACAGTAAGGTTACAGGGTGAAGAGGTGAAGAAGGTACAGGAGTTTAAGTACTTGGGGTCAACAGTCCAGAGTAATGGAGAGTGTGGGAAAGAGGTAAAGAAGCGAGTGCAGGCAGGTTGGAATGGGTGGAGAAAGGTGTCGGGAGTTCTGTGTGATCAGAAAATATCAGCGAGAATCAAGGGGAAGGTGTACAGGACAATGGTGAGAGCGGCCATGCTGTATGGTTTAGAGACAGTGTCACTGAGGAAGAGACAGGAGTCAGAGCTAGAGGTAGCAGAGCTGAAGATGTTGAGGTTCTCTTTGGGAGTGACAAGATTGGACAGGATTAGGAATGAGTACATCAGAGGGACAGCTCATGTTGGACGTTTGGGGGACAAAGTTAGGGAGGCCAGATTAAGATGGTTTGGACATGTTCAGAGGAGGGACAGTGAGTATATTGGTAGGAGAATGTTGGACATGGGGCTGCCAGGCAGGAGGCAAAGAGGAAGGCCAAAGAGGAGGTATATGGATGTAATAAATGAGGATATGAAGCTAGTGGGTGCAAGGGTTGAGGATGCAGAAGATAGGGATAGGTGGAGAGAGATGATTCGCTGTGGCGACCCCTGAAGGGAAAAGCCGAAAGAAGAAGAAGAAGAAGGTTAGAGGGGGGGGCACGGTGGCTTAGTCGTTAGCACGTTTGCCTCACACCTCCAGGGTTGGGGGTTTGATTCCCGCCTCCGCCGTGTGTGTGTGGAGTTTGCATGTTCTACCCGTGCCTCGGGGTTTCCTCCGGGTACTCCGGTTTCCTCCCCCGGTCCAAAGACATGAGTGGTAGGTTGATTGGCATCTCTAAATTGACCGTAGTGTGTGATTGAGTGAATGAGAGTGTGTGTGTGTGTGCCCTGCGATGGGTTGGCACTCCGTCCAGGGTGTATCCTGCCTTGATGCCCAGTGACGCCTGAGATAGGCACAGGCTCCCCGTGACTCGAGAATAGTTCGGATAAGCGGTAGACAATGAATGAATGAATGAATGTCTAAGGTTATTACCAAAGGTCATTATGCTACATCCAAAGGTTGCAGTGTGTGTCTTGTGCAGAAGGGGGTGATATAGATTCACATAAAATAACAGCATGGACTTGTGTTTTACAAACAGAGAATTGGAGAGGGACAGAAGTCCTTGAGGAGAATACAATGCTGCCTGTTAGCTGAATCATTAGAAATCTCATTCAACAGGACTAGACATTTAAGAGTTGAAAGAACAGTGTAGTAAGTAATGTACAAAGAAATGAACAGTAGATTATGCTGTAGACTCAACAATCCAAAATGCACACTATAAACAGCCAAGTTAAGAGCTCCTGTTCTACTTAGCACTGGATGTCTTGCCGAACTTGTCCATATCTTTTGATTTTACAGCAATTTAGCTGCTCAAGGACATGCACTACAGTGATTTTGTCATGGTTAAGGGTGTTCTTAGGTATAATGTGAAGCACAGTGCTTAAATCCCCCTTACCTCTAATAAAAATCACTGTAATCCATGTCCCTGAGTGGCCAAATTGCTATAAAATCAAGAGATGGACAGAGTCAGTAAGACATTCATTGCTGAGCAGTGGACAGAACAGGAGGTTTTATCTGCTGAGTTGCGTTCTTTGAATAAGGCTCCATTACCAATAACCAATATTGACTTCAATTACCATTATATGTCATCTTCATTTTATCTAATACTAGCAGGTAATATTTATGGAAGATGCACAAATCTTTAGAAATGTACACCTGACACGTGCAAATAAGAAGTAAAGCATTTAGGTTTTTGTTAAATAACAACAGCCACTGTTTCGTGTCATATAGTCGCATTAATGAGACTAAACGAAAGATTTTTCAAAATGTATTTCATATCACTTTTACAACATTAAGGTTTTAGATCAGATATAGTATATACTGCACTTTCAGCAAAACTTTTTAGTAAAAAAGGGTTATCTCACCTCCTTCTGATGGTACTTGATAGCTAGTTTGAGCCTGGCAAGATCACTGTTGTTGCCCTCATCCTCCAGCAGATTTATGTCATCTCTGTAATTGAGGATGAGCTCTAGCTCTCGGGAGCTGCGTGTCTGGTCCAGCAGATCCTTGGCGAATTGTTTGCACTGCTGCGACAACTCCTCATACTCAGCCTTGAACTCGTTCTCCACCTTGCTGAGCTCCTGAAGCTCCCAGCTGAGGCGGAACGCTGTGAGGAACGGGTCCTCACTGGACAGAGCGATCAGTGATGGGCTGGACAGTGCACGGTAGATGTTAAGACGGGAGCGTGAGTGACGCAAGCTATCCACATCTGAGCCGGATACACACTCCACACAGTTGCAGCGCACCTCATGAGGCTGGGGCACCGAGACGCCCTTTTGCACCAGAAGCTTGATGATCTCATAGTTGTTGGTGTGTGCAGCCAGAATAATGGGTGTTATGTCAGGGGTGAAGTCAGAAAACTGTTTGTCCAGCAGAATAGGAGGGACCTTAGAGAAAAAATAAAATAGTGTAATTCCGCTTTTAAAATTTTTATTGAACAAACACTGAACAGAATTCTTGAAGATAACACATTAAAATAAAACAGCTATATATGAAGTGCATAATAACTAGTAAACATGATGTTCATTATTTTTAAAGAGTATGAATCATTATGCTTTTTTAAATCATAAGATATTGTTTTTGCAAAACCACCTTTGATTTAGTGTATTAGGAATTAATATGAAACAAAATTGTCACAAGAATATAAAAATGATGAAACAGATAATGGTATTGCATCTTTATTCCAAACAGAAACTTTCATTATTAGGAAGTCAAGGCACCACATCACTGGTGAGAAACCCTGCTGTGCTTAATTGCCTGAGATTTTACATCCGGAGGTGTCAGAAACGGATTGGATGTGTGAAGCTGGGGTGTCAGGCTGTTTGTCAGAGCTATTTCAGTATTTACCTTGCCAAGCCATCTTTAATCCACAACAAGACAACCTAAATCAGAGAGTGTAGCAATCCCCGAATTTATTGCAGAGCTGGATGAAGCCACAGGCAAAATTAGTGGAATGTAAAACTTGGATAATGGATAATCTGTATTTTAGTGTCACTGCACTCATGATTCAAGTTCTTTTTACAAATGCTTGACAAATATGTTGCTGAAGAAATATATAATTCCTGTCAGCTCAAAAGAAGTGGAGCAAACAATATGCTCACCTCCAGCCAAAGAAAGATAGATTTGATGCATTTGTCAGCAGGCGGCTTCTTAATATAAAAAATATGTTCTGCACTGCAATGATAGTGGATAGCATGGTTATCAATCTGGGCAACCTTTCAGGGCCATTGGGTTTTATTGCTTATTCTATTCATGTAAAGGGCTAGCACTGGCTAAATGTCAGCATAGAGCTACGAAAAACATTGGATTTCAAGAATGAGGAAGAAGAGGAAGAATTCTCTTGGATTTTTCTGGTATCAAGCTCCATAATTCTAGGAATACAGCTGAAGCAAGTCAAAACAGGGTGTCTCATAACATTCAAATTTACCCCATGTTCCTTTCAGATTATTAAAACTTTGTTTAGGAGATAACATGGAACACTGTGAGAATATGCGAACAAAAGAGAATCTTCAAGTGGAATGAAGGAACAGAAAGTTTCCTGATAATGAGGCAGTCTTTCAAGAGACATCACACACCTTAACAGACCTCATTCAGATAAAACAGACATCATTTTGCCAGGATCTGTAGCTCATACCTGCATGCCCCCACTGGGCTTCTTGTGGTTGAGCAGTAGCTCCACAGCACCCACCACCTCTTTGCGTATGGCATGGAGCAGAGCATCACCCACATATACATTAAAACTGAGCAGGAGCTCGATGATCTCCAAGTTCTCATTCTCAATGGCGATAAGCAGGGCTGTGCGGCCAAGCGGGTCGATGCAGTTGATGTTGATTTTGAAGTAGATCTCAGCCTCCTCCAGGGCTTGCTTTACACTGCCATAGTCACCCTTCTCTACAGCATTCAGGTAGGCCTTCTCTAGGGGAGACAGTTCTGACTCAGCCCGCACGATCCGCAGTGGGATGCGGTCTCGATATGAGGAGTTATCAGTTCGACGGTAATACAGCTGGGACATCGCTGCTAGGCTATGTTACACCAAGGCTGTGTAAAGAGAAGCAAGATTATATGCATGGAAAGGTTTTGAGATGTTATAAAAAAAAAAAGAGAAGAGACAAGGCATATTAAACCTGACAATCTGTACAATTACATGCAATTCGCACAGTCAGTCCGCTCCATTTTGTCTAATTATGCTGTCGAGTTTACCCTGATTCTGCTGCTTTTGTCTGTGTAGTGTGCAGTGTGTACTGTGCTTTTATTGTATTGTGTTGCACTTATCACTTGACTAAAGCTGTAGTTTTGAACATGACTCATTACACTTGTTGCACTGTTTGCACTTTGTCTTAACAATTTCATCCTAATGTATCACTGTACATGAGGAGTAGACAGCAAAAACTGACTTGATTTGAGAAGCAAATGAAGGAGGACAACTGAATGGATTGTGGGCATTGAGGTTTGGGATAGTACATTATAGACGAAACAGCTTTTAGTGTTGTCATTAGCTCTACACATGAACCCATTATGGTTCACTCTCAGGCTTCAATACCAGTCTAGTTCTCAAAAGAAGCACTTTGTGTTTATGTTTTTGGGGTTTTTTTGCCTCTTTTTAAAATCTGCTTCAAAGTGTGGAGCTTGATTCACAGCTATACATTGCTTTAGTTACTATAGGCAATAATACACACATGGGTTATTAAGTTATTAATTGCTTAGGTAATCAGGTGAATACAAGAATAAAAATAATTATATGATTATGTTTTATTTTTATCTTAGCTTATTTCTTAATGAGCATGTTTATTCATTTGCCCTACATTCCTCATCTTCCATTTTCCTCACTGCTTACTGGGAGGACTGGCAAGGTTGTAGCACTTTTCATTTCACACTCAATTACACAAGTCCAACATGTCTACAGCCAGAAACCCAAGGATGTTTGACTGTGAATAGTTTGTGTGCAATTTACCAAAAACCTAAACGCATGACAGATATTCAATTGCCAAGCAGTGTGAATCATTACAACTGTAATGAGAAATAACTGAGATAATTGCATCAATCATAAATATCTGCAATAAATTCCAGTCCAAAATCTACCACAGGTGTTCACTTGGGGTTAAAAAATGGTGAATGCAAATGTTATTGAATATTGCATCACTTTCATTCTCATCAAATCTAGCACTAAGCTCTCGTGGCCTTTAGTATGGCACATCCTAGAAGACAGAACTCTCAATATAGATATTATATAGATATATATATTCTTAAATTTGTTACCTTTCATATATGTATTTATTAATATATACAAAACCTGCACTACTGTATATGGCCAAAGGTATGTGGACACCTGCCAATCACAGCCATTTGTGGGATTTCCCAAAGTATTGCCACAAATTTGGAAGCACATAATTCTCTTGAATGTCTTTGTATTCTGTAGCATCAAGATTTCCAAAGGGGCCAAAAACTATTCCAGCTTAACAATTCCCCTGTGCACAAAGCAAGATCAGTGAAGCCATGGTTTGCCAAGACTGGCATGGAAGAACTTGAGTGGTCTGCACAAAGCCCTGATTTCAACCCTACTGAACACCTTTTGGCTGAATTTGTATGCTGATCACATGCTCAGCCTCCTTGCTTGACATTAACTGATCTGCCTAATCTCACTAATGCTTCTGTGGTTGAATGAGCAAATCGCCACAGAAACACTTTAATATTTAGTGGAAAGTCTTTCCAGAAGAGTGGAGATCATTATAACAGTAAAGGGGGACTAAATATGGAAAGTATACATACTTTTCACCATATTGACCATATTAGTTTATAAATTCTGTTAAATTATGTTTCAAATTATTTGTATTTTTAGTTTTAGCAAAATTTCTGGATGCTCCAGGGGTTCTAACCTTGAAATAATAATTTGATACAAGCATTGTGTCTCATGGTCCTGTGTCTTAAACGGATTTTATTTCATGTGAATGACTGTTGGGAGTCAGTAGAATTTAATTAGCCCAGTGTATGCTGATGATGAACAAGACCAGTGTCATTTAGATTTTCTCTGGTCCTTACACTAACTCTATATAAGACAGATATGGTCGTCAGTAAAGATGACATATAATATGACATTAGAACTCTGAATGGGGTACATCGTGTGGCTGTCACACATACTGTCTTTGCCAAACAAGCTGCAACTGATTGTAAAGGAATTATGCATATTCTGTATTAATGGATGCACTGCACTCATCAGAGTGTCCAGCACTTATTATGCACAATGTTGTATCAGATGCCATCTGGGCATTTAAGGCCTATTATTTAAGGAGTGAAGAAAATGAGACCTGTTATAAGAGGAAATGGGAGACAGATGAAAGGCTAAATGTGAAGAAAGAGCATGCAAACAAACACATACATTCATTGTCTACCACTTATCCAAACTATTCTTGGGTCACGGGGAGCCTGTGCCTATCCCAGGCGTCATAGGGCATCAAGGCAGGATACACCCTGGACAGAGTGCCAACCCCTCGCAGGGCACACACACAATACAGACAATTTAGAGATGTCAATCAACCTACAATGCATGTCTTTGGACTGGGGGAGGAAACTGGAGGAAACCCCTGAGGCACGGGGAGAACATGCAAACTCCACACACACACACGGCGGAGGCGGGAATCAAACCCTCGACCCTGGAGGTGTGAGGCAAACGTGCTAACCACCAAGCCACCGTGCCCCTCAAACACATACATAATTAAATAAATAAATAAAGCAGTAAATCTTAAGTGGAGTAAGTTTATATCAAGCTTAAGGTCACCCTATAATTCATTATTGCAGTTCATTAATGAAAGAGCTGATTAGTGACATTTTTGATGTTCCCTCCAAACAAGATCAACTGGTGCAGCTGATGTTCTCTTTGCTTCCCCAGAACACTGCAGACATGTGTATGCCACATACATGAAAACCTAAAACAAGAATGCATGAAAATTCCTAAAATAAGACAGCACATCACCTTGCACCTTTGGTATATAGTCAGGAAATAATGCAAAAATCATTGTGTGGTTTGGACCATACGCTGTTGGAAACTCTTCCAGAGTTATCTAGCAACTGATCTACTGATCTAGAGAAGGAGGAACATAAAAAAGACATAAATATCTTGTCTTCCTATGCTTTTCTCAGACAACAGACTGACTCCGGGTTTTAGGGGAGACACGGGCGCGTACGCACTGCACTGCGCTTTAGCCCAATGAAGACTTGGTGGTATTTTTTTACGGTTCCGTGGTCCATGTCGAACACGAAAACGAAGGGAAGACTTTATAATATTATTATTTTTTGAAAAGCAACTTAATGGCGAAATACGCGAGTCTGTGTGATTTTATTGCACTTCCTTTCTCGTAAGAATACAAAAGAAGACAAATAGGAGACGTTAGAGACGTTAACACGGAAGCTCACCTGTAGGTTTTCGGGTGTTGCGAAAAATTCCCGCGCGTATGAACTCATCAGCAAACACACACAACAGGTGCTCATAAGTGAGCCTGCGATGAGAAACCGCTCGTCTGGGTTTGGGAAAAAACGAAGAAATGTGGAGAAAGTACCGATGTACTTTCTCAGGTCCGAACATCGGAGAAACGATGCGCCGTCACACCATTTTCATTCAGTGAGTACTGGGATTACTGTGCGACAACCCTACCATCCTCTCATGTCCGTCACTTCAGTCGATTTACATAAGTAATGGGAATTTTTAGAAACAGCAAAAGAACGATCTCAAAAATGTTGTTCGAAAACACGTAGGATTCCAGCATGGTCATCCAGTCTGTTTTACTGGTGGGCTGTGTGCGTAAACTTCAGGTGAGCTCCAGTTTAGAGCGTCTGTACTCAGCTTGGAGTGAGACGCAGAGCTCTGCTAAGGCTGAGATGCTCTCTCTCTCTCTCTCTCACTCACTCACGCACTCTGTCTCTCTCTCTCTCTCTCTCTCTCTCTCTCTCTCTCTCTCTCTCTCTCACTCACTCACGCACTCTCTCTCTCTCTCTCTCTCTCTCTCTCTCTCTCTCACACTCACGCTCTCTCTCTCTCTCTCTCTCTCTCTCTCTCTCTCTCTCTCTCTCACTCACGTTCTCTCTCTCTCTCTCTCTCTCTCACTCACGCTCTCTCTCTCACTCACGTTCTCTCTCTCTCTCTCTCTCTCACACACACACACTCTCTCTCGCTCTCACTCACTCACTCTCTCTCTCACTCACTCACTCACTCTCTCTCTCACTCACTCACTCACACACACCCTCTCTCTCACTCACACACACTCTCTCACTCACTCACACACTCACTCACTCTTTTTCTTTCTCTCTCTCTCATATATATATATATATATATATATATATATATATATATATATATATATATATATATATATATATATATATCCCATACTCTGATACTAGCAGATATTACACTAGCCTGACCATCTATACCATCTATCAATATAGGTGATAAGAATGCATGGAGTCCCTCAGATCATCATTGCATTAAAGATTGGGCCTCATGCATCTTCATTCCAAAGCAATGCTGGATGAAACGTACACAGCCCAAACGGTGCTTACTCCCACACTCGGGTAATAGAAGTGCATCTGTGACCTGGTTTTCTCGAATTTACAGCGCAGACTACAACAGTCTCTCCAGTGGGGTCTAAAATTAAAGCAACTTGCAGTGAAAGCTTCCTGAGCAAACTAGCAGCTGAAGCAGTTATTGATATATCTTGAGTATACATGTATGCTGCCAGTGATACAGTTAATCTGTAGCTTATAATATTTGCCATGGCGTAGACACTTGTGTTGAAGAGTGGGGCTGATCTCGCTTCCCTCCTACAGCAGCACTATGACAATAAACGTTCTGGCATTTACAGTACGCATCAGCGGGCCAAGGGAAAAACAGGAGGCTCTAAACTTGGCACATCTTCAGGTTCACACAATATAAAAAAAAAGTTTTTTTGGGGTTTTTTTTGTACAAATAATGGGTACGTGGAGTTGATGCAAGTACAGGG